>JAGIQG010000016.1:3523828-3593828 GCA_024679065.1 Sphyrna mokarran | reverse complement strand
TCTGACAGTGCGGCACTCTCTCAGCACTGACCCTCGACAGTGTGGCACTCCCTCAGCACTGACCCTGTGACAGTGTGGCACTCCCTCAGCACTGACCTCTGACAGTGTGGCACTCCCTCAGCACTGACCCTCTGACAGTGCGGCACTCCCTCAGCACTGACCCTCTGACAGTGCAGCACTCCCTCAGTACTGACCCTCTGACAGTGCGGCACTCCCTCAGCACTGACCCTCTGACAGTGCGGCACTCCCTCAGCACTGACCCTCTGACAGTGCGGCACTCCCTCAGCACTGACCCTCTGACAGTGCGGCACTCCCTCAGTACTGACCCTCTGACAGTGCGGCACTCCCTCAGTACTGACCCTCTGACAGTGCGGCACTCCCTCAGTACTGACCCTCTGACAGTGCGGCACTCCCTCAGCACTGACCCTCTGACAGTGTGGCACTCCCTCAGCACTGACCCTCTGACAGTGTGGCACTCCCTCAGTACTGACCCTCTGACAGTGTGGCACTCCCTCAGTACTGACCCTCTGACAGTGCGGCACTCCCTCAGCACTGACCCTCTGACAGTGCGGCACTCCCTCAGTACTGACCCTCTGACAGTGCGGCACTCCCTCAGCACTGATCCTCTGACAGTGCGGCACTCCCTCAGTACTGAACCTTTGACAGTGCGGCACTCCCTCAGTACTGACCCTCTGACAGTGCGGCACTCCCTCAGTACTGACCCTCTAACAGTTTGGCACTCCGTCAGCACTGACCCTCTGACAGTGCGGCACTCCCTCAGTACTGACCCTCTGACAGTGCGGCACTCCCTCAGCACTGACCCTCTGACAATTTGGGACTCGCTCCCACTGGCTGGGTGGTTGAGGTGAACAATATGGACGTAGTTTGGAGAGGGAACTGGATGAACACATGAGGGAGAAAGAGATGGATTTAAATTGTGATTGGGATGGAGGGGGCAGAGGAAAGGAGGCTGATGTGGGGTAGGAATGGTAGGATAGTGCTGAGGGGCCAAATGGCCTGTTTGTGTGCTTAACTCGATACTAGATCAGGTGTTCAGCACAGGTGAAGGGTTGGTGTGGCTCTGTGTTTGTCTTCACAATGTGGGGGTTTCTGGAATCTGGTAGCAGCCCGATATGCTGACATGGGCAGGGGTCAGAGTTACTGGAGGCAGGCTGCGGCCTGGTTCTCAGGCCTCGGCCCCTCCTGACTCACAGTGATTCAGTGTCTTTCGAATAGAAATGGTTCGCCAGCCTTTTATCCCCATTTCACAAAGTGTGACACACAACAAATCACACTCAGCTCACTGGCAGAGCACTCTGTGAGCACAGTGCTGGGGAAAGGGGGGAGGGGGGGGGGGGGGGAGGGGAAGGGGGGAGGGGGAAAGGGGGAGGGGGAAAGGGGGAAAGGGGGGGGGGGGAAAGGGGGAAAGGGGGGAGGGGAAAGGGGGGAGGGGAGGGGGGAAGGGGAGGGGGAAAGGGGAGGGGGGAAGGGGGAGAGGGGGAGAGGGGGAAAGGGGGAGGGGGGAAGGGGGGGGGGGAAAGAGGGAGGGGGAAAGGGGAGGGGGAAAAGGGGGAGGGGGAAAGGCGGGAGGGGGAGGGGGGGGGGTAGGGGGAGGGGGAAAGGGGGAGGGGAAAGGGGGAGGGGGAAAGGGGGAGGGGGAAGGGGGAGAGGGGGAAGGGGGAGGGGGAGGGGGAGAGGGGAAGGGGGAGGGGGGGAAGGGGGGAGGGGGGAGGGGGGAGGGGGAAAGGGGGAGGGGGAAGGGGGGAGGGGGGGGGGGAGGGGGAAAGGGGGAGGGGGAAAGGGGGGGGGGAAAGGGGGAGGGGGGAAGGGGGAGGGGGGGAAAGGGGGAGGGGAAAGGGGGAGGGGGAAGGGGGAGGGGGGGAGAGGGGGAAAGGGGGGAGGGGGGGGGGAGGGAGGGGGAAAGGGGGAGGGGGGAGGGGGAGGGGGAAGGGGGAAGGGGGAGGGGAAAGGGGGAGGGGAAAGGGGGAGAGGGGGAGAGGGGGAAAGGGGGGAGGGGGAAAGGGGGAGGGGGGGGGGAGGGGGAGGGGGAGGGGGAAAGGGGAGAGGGGTTAAGGGGGGGAGGGGAAGGGGAAAGGGGGGGGGAAAGGTGGACGGGGACGGGGAAAGGGGGGGGGGGGAGGGGGGAGGGGGAGGGGGAAAGGGGGGAGGGGGAAAGGGGGGAGGGGGGGAAGGGGGGAGGGGGGAAGGGGGAGGGGGAAGGGGGAGGGGGAGGGGGAAGAGGGGAGGGAGGGGGAGGGGAGAGGGAGGGGGAGGGGAGGGGAAGAGGGGAGGGTGGAGGGGAAGAGGGGAGAGGGAGGGGGAGGGGGGGAAGAGGGACAGAGGGAGGGGGAAGGGGGGAAGGGGAGCAGTAGGGAGAGAGCGGGGAGGGGAAGGGGGGGAGGGCAGGGGCGGGGAGGGAATGGGGGGAGGGGTGGGAAGGGGAAGGGGAATGGGGGAGGAGGGGAGGGGAAATGGGGGAGGGGTAAGGGAGTAAGGGGAAGGGGAAGGAGGAGGGAGGGAGGGGGACAGAGAGGGAGAGGGAGGGAGAGTAGGGGGAGGGAGAGTAGGGGAGAGGGAGAGTAGGGGGGGAGAGTGGGGGGATGGGGAGTGGAGTGGGGGAAGGGGAGGTGAGAGGGAGGAGGGGATGTGGGGAGATAGGGAATGGGGAATGGGGGAGATGGGGAATGGGGAATGGGGAGATGGGGAGTGGGGAGATGGGGAGATGGGGAATGGGGAATGGGGAATGGGGGATGGGGAGATGGGGAGAGTGGGGAATGGGAGATGGGGAATGGGGAATGGGGAATGGGAGAGGGGGAATGGGGAGATGGGGAATGGGGAATGGGGAATGGGGAGATGGGGAATGGGGAGATGGGGAATGGGGAATGGGGAATGGGGGAATGGGGGAGATGGGGAGTGGGGAATGGGGAGATGGGGAGATAGGAGATGGGGAGTGGGGAATGGGGAATGGGAATGGGGAGATAGGGGAGAGGGGAATGGGGAATGGGGAGATGGGGAGGGAATGGGGGGGGGAATGGGGGATGGGGAATGGAATGGGGAGATGGGGAATGGGGAATGGGGAGGGGATGGGAGATGGGGAATGGGGAGATGGGGAATGGGGATGGGGAATGGGGAGTGGGGAATGGGAGATATGGGGAATGGGGAGATGGGGAATGGGCGAGTGGGGAATGGGGAGATGGGGAGATGGGAGGGGAATGGAATAGGGAATGGAATGAATGGGGAGATGGGGAGGGAGATGGGAAGATGGGGAGTGGGAATGGGGAGAGATGGGGAATGGGATGGGGAATGGGGAGAGGAATGGGGAATGGGGATGGGGATGGGGAGTGGGGAATGAGGAGATGGGGAGATAGGGATGGGGATGGGGAGATGGGGATGGGGATGGGAGTGGGGAGATGGGGAGATGGGGAATGGGAGTGGGGATGGGGAGATGGGGAATGGGGGGAGATGGGGGGGGAGATGGGGAGTGGGGAATGGGGAGATGGGGAGATGGGAGCGGGGAGTGGGGAATGGGGAGATGGGGAGTGGGGAATGGGGGGAGATGGGGAATGGGGAGATGGGGAGTGGGGAATGGGGAGATGGGGAGTGGGGAATGGGGAGATGGGGAGTGGGGAATGGGGAGACCACTGAGCCAATTGCCATCTGTCTGCCCCTCCCCTCAGCAACCTGCCCCTCCCTCCAGCAACCTGGCCCTCCCCTCAGCAACCTGGCCCTCCCCTCAGCAACCTGCCCCTCCCCTCAGCAACCTGGCCCATCCATTGACTCTGTCTTCACTTCCCACTTCCTGGAAAAGCAGCCAGGACAATCATGGACCTCATACACGCCGGACATTCTCTCTGCTTCCATCGAGAAAGAGGGTCAAAAGTCTGAGGCCACATACCAACCGACTCAAGAACAGCTCCTTCCCTGCTGCTATCAGAGTTTTGAATGGACCTACCTTTGTTCTTTGCACCTTTATTGCTTTCTTTTTCCCATACACTAGCTATGACTGTAACACTACATTCTGAACCCTCCTTTCCTTCTCCCCAACATACTCTATGAACAGTATGCTTTGTCTGTAGAGCATGCAATGAACAATACTTTTCACTGTGTCCCATTACACGTATTGGTATACATGCTAGACTATGAATCCAGAAACTCAGCTAATGTTCTGGGGGTACCAAGGTTCGAATCCCGCTCCCGCAGATAGTGGAATTTGAATTCAATTAAAAATTCCTCAAATTAAGAATCTACTGATGATCATGAAACCTCTGTCGATTGTTGGAAAAACTCATTGGCTTCACTAATGTCCTTCAGGGAAGGGAAATCTGCCATCCTTACCTGGTCTGGCCTATATGTGACTCCAGAGCCACAGAAATGTGGTTGACTCTCAACTGCCATCTAAGGGGCAACTGGGGATGGGTAATAAATGCTGGCCCAGCCAGCGATGCCTGTGTAAATTAACAAATAACTTAACAAAATCAATTCGAATCAAAAACCAACTGCTCTGTATTCAAGCTGTCCAGTCCTGTTAGAATTTTACACTTTCCAGTTAGATTCCCTCTCATTCCTCCAAATCCCAATGAGTACAGGCCCAGTCGACCTAATCGCTCCTCATACCCAAATCCAGTCACTCTCGGAATCAGCCGGGTGAACCTTTGCTACACTGGAGAAATACGGGGTTGCGTCTGTAACTCTAACCTGTGTTACAGGCAGATACAGTTTAAATAAATTCTAGTTTAATGTAAATATACATCAGCAATTGAATAAAGGTCAGGAAGTGGATCTGAGACAGAATATTCACCACAAACTGTGAAATATTGAAAAATAAATTGCTGCACTGAGATCACTGGCTGTCGGAGGGAGATTTGATCAAAGCTCAATTTGAAACTAAATTCAGTGTTAATGAAAACTGCTGTTAAATTCCACACCCTTCACCCGAGACCAATCACTGTGCATCGCAGAACCAATCTCAACATTTCCAATTCTCACTCATATCACCTCTTGCTCTCTCTCTCTCTCATCCTCTCTCTCTCATCTCTCTCTCTCTCATCTCTCTCTCTCTCATCCTCTCTCTCTCATCTCTCTCTCTCTAATCCTCTCTCACTCTCTAGTCCTCACTTTCTCTCTATAATCTTCTCTCTCGCTAATCCTTTCTCTCTCTCTAATCCTCACTCTTTCTCTTCTAATCCTCTCTCTCCCTCTCTCTTTAATCCTCTCTCTCTCTAATCCTCTCCCTCCCTCTCTCTCCTAATTCTCTCTCTCTCTAATCCTCTTTCTCCTTCTCTCTAATCCTCTCTCTTCCTCTCTCTCCCTCTCTCTCTCCAATCTTTTGTCTCTCTCATCCTCACTATCTCTCTTCTAATCCTCTCTCTCTCTCTCTAATCCTCTCTCTCTATTCCTCTCTCTCTCCCTCTCTCTCTAATCCTCTCTCTCTAATCCTCTCTCTCCTTCTCTGTCTCTAATCCTCTCTCTCTCTCTCTAATCCTCTCTCTCTCTATTCCTCTCTCTCTCCCTCTCTCTCTAATCCTCTCTCTCTAATCCTCTCTCTCCTTCTCTGTCTCTAATCCTCTCTCTCTCTCTCTAATCCTCTCTCTCTCTATTCCTCTCTCTCTCCCTCTCTCTCTAATCCTCTCTCTCTAATCCTCTCTCTCCTTCTCTGTCTCTAATCCTCTCTCTCTCTCTATTCCTCTCTCTCTCTCCAGTCTTTTGTCTCTCTAATCCTCATTCTCTCTCTTCTAATCCTCTCTCTCCTTCTCTCTCTCTCTAATCCTCTTTCTCTCCCTCTCCCTCTCTAATCTTCTCTCTCTAATCCTCTTTCTCCCTCTCTCTCTCTTTCATCCTCTCTCTCTCCAATCCTCTCGCTCTTTCTCTTCTAATCTTTACTCTTTCCAATCCTCTCTCTCTAATCCTCTCTCTCCCTAATTCTCTCTCTCTCTTTCTCTAATCCTCTCTCTCACTCCCTTTCTTTCTCTCTCTTTCTCTTTCTCTCTCTCACTCTATATTTCACTTCATTTCTCTTTATCTCTCTCTCTCACTCTCTATCCCTCATTTCCATCTCTCTCCCTCTGTCTGCCTCCCAATTTCTCTGTCCATCTCTCTCCTCAGGTCTCTTTGTTTCTTCTCTTTCTGTAGCTTTCTCTCTCTCTATCCCCCTCTCTGTCTCCTCTTTTTCTATATCTCCCCGCTGGATCATTCCTCCTCCTTGCCCCCTCAGTCCCTCTCTCTATAATCAATCTGGTACTCTGCCCCAGGGGGTAAAGGTTTGGGAAAGAGCCCGATGGAATATTAACACAGACTGTTTTCTCCCAGGACTCGGGCTGGAGGGTGGTGGGGGGAGATGTGATGAGTATCAGAGTAAAAGAACCTGGTGTGTGCTGACACAGAGGGAATACCAGGACCAGAGAGGAAAATCAGCATCTCATCCCGAGTGACACAGGACACAGACCCTCCCACCCCCCTACCCCATCCCCAGCTCCTTGAGGGGAGGAGAGACAGGGAGGGAGAGGTGAGGGAGTGGAGCTGGGTGTGGGGGAGGGAAGAAGATTTGATTTGATTCATTATCATCATGTGTATTAGCAGACAGTAAAAAGTATTGTCTCTTGCACACGAAACAGACAAAGCATGCCGTTCATAGAGAAGAAAAGGAGAGGGTGCAGAATGTAGTGTTACAGTCATAGCGAGGGTACAGAGAAAGATCAATTTAATGCGAGGTAGGTCCATCCAAAAATCTGACGGCAGCAGGGAAGAAGCTGTTCTTGAGTCGGTCGGTACGTGACCTCAGACTTTTGTATCTTTTTCCCGACGGAAGAAGGTGGAAGAGAGAATGTCCGGAGTGAGTGGGGTCTTTCCCACTGAGGTAGCGGGAAGTGTAGACAGAGTCAATGGATGGGAGGCTGGTCTCTGTGACGGACTGGGCTTCATTCATAATACTTTGTAGTTTCTTGCAGTCTTGGGCAGACAGGAGTCATACCAAGCTGTGATAGAACCAGAAAAGATGCTTTCTATAGTGTAAACTCCTGAGGCGTTGGTGGGGCTTTCTTAACTATAGCACCGGCACGGAGATCTGGACACCTAAAAATTCTCAACGCTTTCTGCTTCGTCCCCATTGATGTAGACAGGGGCGTGTTCTCCTTTACGCTTCCTGGAGTCAATGATTATCTCCTTCATTTTGTTGACATTGAGGTAGGGGGATTGATGGAGATAGGGGAGGTAGATTGGTGGCAGGGGAGCAAGAAGTGGTGGGGGAGGCAGGTGAGGTGAGGTGAGAGGGGAGGGGGAATAGAAGTGTGAGAGATGTGAGGATGGGGCGACTGAGTGGAGGGGGAGAAGGAACTCCCCTCATCACTCTTCCCACTCTGCCCTCCTCACATACAATCCCTGGCCACTGCTGCAGCTACACAGAAAGATTCCACTCCATTTCTCCCCAGAGGGTGGGATATCTCAGTGTAAAGAGGGGAAGACAGGGAGGGAGTGTGTCACTGGAATTGGAATAATAGATCCATGCATAGCACTCGCATTAAATAACACAGAAAAAGCAGAAAGCATCAATTTCTCATTATTAGCCAGAGATTCACCCACTCATCCTACTGATGGTCAAATTCCTGCTTTACAGACCTCGCAGGTTTATCTAATTCAATTTTACAATGGACGCAAAAGGTGCAAACAATCTCCCCGGCACCCCCTTCATCCCAAACTGAATCATCATCCGCCCACAACTTTCCCCATTCAACACAGACAATGCGGCACTCCCTCAGCACTGACCCTCTGACAGTGTGGCACTCCCTCAGCACTGACCCTCTGACAGTGCGGCACTCCCTCAGTACTGACCCTCTGACAGTGTGGCACTCCCTCAGCACTGACCCTCTGACAGTGCGGCACTCCCTCAGCACTGACCCTCTGACAGTGCGGCACTCCCTCAGCACTGACCTTTGACAGTGCGGCACTTCCCTCAGCACTGACCTCTGACAGTGCGGCAACCTCAGCACTGACCCTCTGACAGTGCGGCACTCCCTCAGCACTGACCCTCTGACAGTGCGGCACTCCCTCAGAACTGACCCTCTGACAGTGCGGCACTCCCTCAGCACTGATCCTCTGACAGTGCGGCACTCTCTCAGTACTGACCTCTGACAGTGTGGCACTCCCTCAGCATGACCCTCTGACAGTGCGGCACTCCCTCAGCACTGACCCTCTGACAGTGCGGCACTCCCTCAGCACTGACCCTCTGACAGTGCTGCACTCCCTCAGCACTGACCCTCTGACAGTGCGGCACTCCCTCAGCACTGACCCTCTGACAGTGCGGCACTCCCTCAGCACTGACCCTCTGACAGTGCGGCGCTCCCTCAGCACTGACCCTCTGACAGTGCGGCACTCCCTCAGCACTGACCCTCTGACAGTGCGGCACTCCCTCAGCACTGACCCTCTGACAGTGCGGCACTCCCTCAGCACTGACCCTCTGACAGTGCGGCACTCCCTCAGCACTGACCTTCTGACAGTGCGGCACTCCCTCAGCACTGACCCTCTGACAGTGCGGCACCCGCTCAGCACTGACCCTCTGACAGTGCGGCACTCCCTCAGCACTGACCCTCTGACAGTGCGGCACCCACTCAGTACTGACCCTCTGACAGTGCAGCAGAAATAACCAGTCTGGATTACGTAAGATTCATGCGACAGAAATGCCAAGTAATGACCATTGCCAACAAGGGAGAGTTGAACCATCATCCTTTGATATTCAATGGTATCACCTCACTGCCAACATCTTGGGTAGTGGGGTTACCATTAATCAGAAACTGAACTGGACCCAGCCAGAGCTGGTCTCAGGCTGGCAACCTATCCCTTTCACTGGATACTTTTCCAATAATGACCACATCTCAACATTATGAGATTTTTTTAAAAAGGTTTTTGTACAATAAATGTTGATATCTTTTGGAATGGATGCCAGGAATCCATATTTCTGTGATAAATACCACTGACATTATTGACACTGGGGATCTGCGATGTAAACAGGTCATTCTGCAGCACCCCCACGGGTGGGAGGGTGTAACTACAGCGTGACGTGTTTACATCAAAAGGTTTCCATTCGAGATATCACCATGGGAACGTAGGACAAATATAAAGTTTGAGTGAAAGTACGTAGGTATGTGAGAGAACTTTTGCTTCATTGCTGATAATAGCGAGACCCGGACAGTAGGGAATATCTTGCAGCCGAGGTAGAAAACAATAATATATAAACCAGAATTTAATCACTTCAGTTCAGCTCTGACCTCAGAATTCATAAAAAAATGTCAAGATGTACTATCTGCGTCATCCTTCCTCCAGTCACCATGACAACCTCAACAGAATGATTCACTCTCCATCTCGGCTGACCCTTAGAAAGCATAATTACACCATCACTGTCAAACACTCCCAGGACAGGTACAGCATGGGGTTAGACACAGAGTAAAGCTCCCTCTACACTGTCCCCCATCAAACACTCCCAGGACAGGTACAGCACGGGGTTAGATACAGAGTAAAGCTCCCTCTACACTGTCCCCCATCAAATACTCCCAGGACAGGTACAGCACGGGGTTAGATACAGAGTAAAGCTCCCTCTACACTGTCCCCCATCAAACACTCCCAGGACAGGTACAGCACGGGGTTAAATACAGAGTAAAGCTCCCTCTACACTGTCCCCACCAAACACTCCCAGGACAGGGACAGCACGGGGTTAAATACAGAGTAAAGCTCCCTCTACACTGTTCCCCATCAAACACTCCCAGGACAGGGACAGCACGGGGTTAAATACAGAGTAAAGCTCCCTCTACACTGTTCCCATCAAACACTCCCAGGACAGGTACAGCACAGGGTTAGATACAGAGTAAAGCTCCTTCTACACTGTCCCCATAAAACACTCCCAGGACAGGTACAGCACGGGGTTAGATACAGAGTAAAGCTCCCTCTACACTGCCCCCATCAAACACTCCCAGGACAGGTACAGCACGGGGTTAGATACAGAGTAAAGCTCCCTCTACACTGTCCCCCATCAAACACTCCCAGGACAGGTACAGCACGGGGTTAGATACAGAGTAAAGCTCCCTCTACACTGTCCCCCCATCAAACACTCCCAGGACAGGTACAGCACGGGGTTAGATACAGAGTAAAGCTCCCTCTACACTGTCCCCCATCAAACACTCCCAGGACAGGTACAGCACGGGGTTAGATACAGAGTAAAGCTCCCTCTACACTGTCCCCCATCAAACACTCCCAGGACAGGTACAGCACGGGGTTAGATACAGAGTAAAGCTCCCTCTACACTGTCCCCCTCAAACACTCCCAGGACAGGTACAGCACAGGGTTAGATACAGAGTAAAGCTCCTTCTACACTGTCCCCATCAAACACTCCCAGGACAGGTACAGCACGGGGTTAGATACAGAGTAAAGCTCCCTCTACACTGTCCCCATCAAACACTCCCAGGACAGGTACAGCACGGGGTTAGATACAGAGTAAAGCTCCCTCTACACTGTCCCCATCAAACACTCCCAGGACAGGTACAGCACGGGGTTAGATACAGAGTAAAGCTCCCTCTACACTGTCCCCATCAAACACTCCCAGGACAGGTACAGCACAGGGTTAGATACAGAGTAAAGCTCCCTCTACACTGTCCCCTTCAAACACTCCCAGGACAGGTACAGCACGGGGTTAGATACAGAGTAAAGCTCCCTCTACACTGTCCCCCATCAAACACTCCCAGGACAGGTACAGCACGGGGTTAGATACAGAGTAAAGCTCCCTCTACACTGTCCCCATCAAACACTCCCAGGACAGGTACAGCACGGGGTTAGATACAGAGTAAAGCTCCCTCTACACTGTCCCCCATCAAACACTCCCTGGGTTTTTTATAATCTTAGCAGGCAGATTTTGACGAAAAAATTGATGACCTTGTAAAACTGCAATCTGTTCCTCAGAAGTGAATTCTATAATTGGTGCAGTGCTCTGTTGTGAATGAAATAACTTTCAGGTGTATTGATCTGATGAACACTGGTGTTTGAGGATTTTGGCCACTGGCGATATGATGAGCTCAGGTTCAGTTGCAGGTCAGGTTTCACTGACCGAGCAGCATGGCTGCAGTTAGACACCAGCACTTAGCTTGTCTGAAAATATTCCTGTCTACAATACTGTAAAGATTTGATGATACGCTGCTGACGTGGTGAAAAACGAAAAGAGACCATGAGTTTGTTAAGGGAAAACAAACCAGTGGTAATGAGTGCAGTTTCACCAAATATTCTTTTTATCAAAGCTGCCTGCTCCATTTCCGAGTACAATCAGTTTCTCATGGATTGTCAGTAGGTAACACTAAAGTGGGAGCGGTGGAGACTCTGGAGAGAGTGCAGAGGAGATTTACCAGGATGCTGCCTGGTATGGAAGGTCTGAGTTACGAGGAGAGATTAGGCAAATTGGGACTGTTTTCCTTAGAAAGACATAGACTTAGAGGAGATCTAATAGAGGTGTACTCTATTATAGATAGAGTAAACAGGGTTAAGCTTTTTCCGAGGATGGACTCGAATAGCACGAGGGGTCACGGGCTTAGGGTGAGGAGGATAAGGTATAATTTGGATGCTAGAGGGAGTTTTTTCACACAGAGGGTGGTGGGGGTATGGAATGCGCTGCCAAATAAAGTGGTGGAGGCAGGTACTCTGGAGTTATTTAAGAAATACTTAGATGGGCACATGAACAGAATGGGAATGGAGGGGTATAGAAAACTGATTTAAAATAGGGATCATGAGCCTTGGGTGTCCCTGGGAAATGTGTAAATAGATGATGATATTGATGTACTTGTTTTTATCCTACAGGTACTTTGGTCCACCTTGTCTAACAAGGGGCATACACGCGATGGGTCGTGAGACGGTTAATCTTGGATTCTTTTTTGAGAGTATCCTAGTGCTTCACGTCATTAGTGTATGCTTGACCTGGACCATTAGATGGGCAACACGACTGCTCAGTGACTATGCAGATCTGCTGTGCTGTGCAGATACATGGATTTGGGCCTGTGTCTGTGGGAGTTTGCGCATTCTCCCCGTGCTTGCGTGGGTTTTCTCCGGGTGCTCCGGTTTCCTCCCACATCCCAAAGGTGTGCTCTTAGGCTAATTGGCAAAATAAATTCTCCCTAAATTGTCTCAATCCATAGATCTATAAACATAGACAGGGATCAGGGGTAGAGGTGGGAACATCGGGGTGGCAGCGCGGGCTCGTTGGGCCGAAAGGCCTGTTTCCTGTGCTGTTTTTGTTCTTTGACAGGTACAGCACGGGGTCAGATACAGAGTAAAACTGCCTCTATCAGCTGCGCTGTGACAATAATGTTTTGCGTTGCTAAATTGCTGATATTGAATGATGTGATAGTTAGCTCCTTGTTGGTGTTAATAGGTGTTGTGTTGCTTTGCAGTGTCTCGAACTCTGATATCGGTGGTGTTTGCCAAGCTTGTAGCTCCATGAAGTGACTGACACTGCTTGGTATGCCGAGGGCTTTTTTGAAAGAATCTTGGCATTTGGGGAATGCCGGGGCTGAAGGACTGCATTGTCAGTGCTGTTTGACATCTGTACCTCATTCCAATGTGCTGATGCCAGCACACGACCTCTGCGCCTTTCCAAATGCCTGCAATCGGAGCCCGCTTGCCCACGCTGGAGTGACCTCCGACCCCGGCGACCGTGCCAGAGGAGGCCGCAAGCGCGCCCTCCTACGGAAAGGCCGACTTTCGACCCATGCTGCCAGCCCAGCAAATTACTCCATTCAGAATATTCCGGACACTTCAAATTCCGCAACTACCCCTCCCCGTCCTGCTCAGTCGGATTCCTGGCTCATTCACGAAGAATTCTCTGGGTATGTGCGTCAGATTCAACTCCCCTTCGCCTCCCCCCCACCCCCACCATGCCAGTCCCACATCCAGGGCCTAGCAGAAGCCTGAGGCCTCTGTTGTTCCCAATGAACCGCTTGCTCTCGGTCAACACCTGAATGTTCCTCGGCACTCACTCCTTTGGTGGCAACATCCAATGTCATTTAGAATTGATTCCTTGACCTTTTGGGGTGAAGGAGAGTTTCGGGGTGACTTGGGGTGAAACGGACCCCATGCATGTTGTCAAGTAACAAGTGTGAAGCCTCCCTGTCAGGGGTGAGGGAAGGAGGACAAGGTTTCAGGCAGCAAGGAGACTACTGAGCTACTCTGTGCTGACATCCCCTAGGGAGGGATTATGGCTCCTCTCTGTCCAAGACTGCAAAAACTGCACAGTCGTCAATGTAGCCCGATCCTTCACGCAAGCCTCCCATCCATAGACTCTGAATACACTTCCCACTGCCTCAGGAAAGCAGCCGGCATAATTAAGGACCCCCCTCACCCCGGACATTCTCTCTTCTGTCGGGAAAAAGGTACAAAAATCTGAGCTCATGTACCAACCAAATAATGAACAGCTTCTTCCCTGCTGCTGTCAGACTTTTGAATGCACCTACTTTACAGTAAATTGACCTTTCCCTCCGCTCTGGCTGTGACTGTAATACTATGTTCTACACCTCACCTTTTCCTTTTCTACGTATGGTATGTTTTATCCGTATAGTGTGCAAAAAAAAATACTTTTCACTGCATCCCAATAATGTGACAATAATAAATCAAATCGGAGCAGCACAGTGGTTAGCACTGCTGCCTCACAAATCCAGGGACTCAGAAGTTCGATTCCCAGCTCGGGTCACTATCTGTGTGGAGTCTGCACATTCTCCCCATGTCTACATGGGTTTCCTCTGGGTGTTCCGGTTTCCTCCCACAGTCCAAAGATGTGCAGGTTAGGTGGATTGGCCATGCTAAATTGCCCCTTAGCGTCAGGGGGAACAAACTAAGGTAAATGCATGGGGTTAAGGGGGTAGATCCTGGGTTGAATTGTGGTCAGTGCAGACTTGATGGGCTGAAGAGAGAGTCGATAAGGTTGTTAAGAAGGCATATGGAGTCTTAGCTTTTATTGGTAGAGGGATTGAATTTCGGAGCCGCAATGTCATGTTGCAACTGCACAAAACTCTAGTGCGGCCGCACTTGGAGTATTGTGTGCAGTTCTGGTTCCCGCATTATAAGAAAGATGTGGAGGCATTGGAGAGGGTACAGAGGAGGTTTACCAGGATGTTGCCTGGTATGGAGGGCAGGTCTTATGAAGAGAGTCTGAGGGATTTGAGGTTGTTTTCGTTAGAAAGAAGGCGGCTAAGAGGAGACCTTATTGAAACATATAAGATGATGAGAGGTTTAGATAGGGTGGACAGTGATAGCCTTTTTCCTAGGATGGAGAAAGCTAGCACAAGGGGACATAGCTTTAAATTAAGGTGTGGTGGTTTTAGGACAGATGTCAGAGGTAGGTTCTTTACCCAGAGGGTGGTAAGGGTATGGAATGCCTTGCCTGCGTCAGTTGTAGATGCGCCAAGTTTGGTGGCGTTTAAGACGTTAGTAGATAAGTTTATGGACGAAAAGGGAATGGTTTAGGTTAGAGGGTCACTGCTTGTTCCTAATTGGTTGGCGCAACATCGAAGGCCGAAGGGCCTGTTCTGCGCTGTAATGTTCTATGTTCTATGAATGGCCTCCTTTTGCACTGTCGAGATTCTATGATTCTATTCTGCGAAAGTAAATCAGAACAAAAAGAGAGAGAGAGAGAGGGATAGAAAGTGGGAAGGGAGAGAGGGAGAGGGAGATAGTTGCAGGAATTCACCCTGTGGTGCATTCCTGTCTCACTATGAGGCTTCTTGTTCTCAAGCGGAGCTAAACGAACTCATGGTTAATATTTGGATGCTTTTGCCACCCTCTCCCACCTTACTCAGCCATACATCCTCCTTCACGGGGTCAAATCCCTCCCTAACAGCACAGTGGATGGACCTATACCACGGCGACTGCAGTGAGTTGGAGGAGGATGTATTATTGTAACAAACACATCACTGGGGCAGGATAATTAATTGTAATATTTGGTTCCGCTTCAAATCCCTCCTGGAAAGCAGTTATCTCCACAATTATCAGCCTGGCTAATGGGCAATGAATAAAGTGAGGCTGGAACTCGCAGACAGGAACCATCTCTCCATCCCAACCCCGGGACTGGAGTTATACCGCCACCTGCCACCCACAAGCTGAGAACCAAGCTCCAGATAGCTTACCAACCTAAACCTGGGCATCCAGACTGTACAGGGTCTCCAAAAACCCCGACCGACCCTCTGACAGTGCAGCACTCCCTCAGTACTGACCCTCTGACAGTGCGGCACTCCCTCAGCACTGACCCTCTGACAGTGTGGCACTCCCTCAGCACTGACCCTCTGACGGTGCGGCGCTCCCTCAGCACTGACCCTCTGACAGTGCAGCAGCTCCCTCAGCACTGAGCCTCTGACAGTGCGACACTCCCTCAGTACTGACCCTCTGACAGTGCAGCACTCCCTCAGCACTGACCATCTGACAGTGCGGCAGTCCCTCAGCACTGACCCTCTGACAGTGCGACACTCCCTCAGTACTGACCCTCTGACAGTGCGGCACTCCCTCAGCACTGACTCTGCGACGGGCTGCGTGAGGCAGGTTTTGAACTCATGACTTTTCTCCTTGGACGGGAGGGAGGCGGGCAGTGAGCCAGGACTGAGTTGAAACAGGGAGCTACGCTGCCGGACTGCAAACCTAATCAAGCAAGATATCCGAGCATTTCTCTGTGGGAATCTTCGGGAGATGAAATATGGATAACTGGAGGCATGTCACAGTAGCTCAAGAAAGCACGGAGGGACAGAAATGAGCACTGAGTTCATGTACAGAACTCTGGATTTCATGGTTTATTCAGTACTGTTGGAATTAAGTGCCTCGGCCAGATACTGAGAGAGCAACATTTGAGGAATCGTAATGTCCAACTAGCTATCTTTGGTACACCGAGAAAGTATAGACCCCCATGCTGAGGGAGACAGTCTTACTCCCCTGTTGTGTGCCACAGGTTACTCTCGCTAGGATCCAGCCTGGAGATCCCAGATCTGCAAAATCCCTCCGAACCTCATTTTTACCGAGGAAAGCGTCCTTTCTGGTTGTATCACAGCTTGGTTTGGCTCCTGCTCTGCCCAAAAAGGGTCATAAATGTAGCCCAGTCCATCAGGCAAACCAGCCTCCCATCCACTGACTCTGTCTACACTTCCCGCTGCCTCGGGAAAAGCGGCCGGCATAATTAAGGACCCCAGACATTCTCTCTTCCACCTTCTTCCGTCGGGAAAAAGATACAAAAGTCTGAGGTCACGTACCGACTGACTCAAGAATAGCTTCTTCCCTGCTGCTCTCAGACTTTTGAATGGATCTACCTTAGAGAATCTACAGTGCACAAGGAGGCCATTTGGCCCATTGAGTCTGCAGTAATCCCACCCAGGTCCTATCCCCTGTTATCCCACGCATTTATCCTTGCTAGTCCCCCTAAAGGGCAATTTAGCACGGCCAACCAACCTAACCCACACATCTTTTGGACTGTGGGAGGAAACCGGAGCACCCGGAGAAAACCCACACACATACTGGAAGAATGTGCAGACTTCACACAGACAGTGACCCGAGCCGGGAATCGAACCGAGGTCAGGCAGCAGTGCTAAGCAATGTTATTTGCCACTTGTCAGCCCGGATCTTGTTTCGTTTGAACATGGACTGCTTCAGTGCCTGAGGAGTGGAGAATAGTGCTGGACATTTGTGTAATCATCAGCAAACATCCCAATTAATAGACCTGATGGGACAGGCTGTAGATAGTGGATGGGGTCCGAGGGACACGGATGAGTGTGGGGGAGGATGGGGGGGAACTCATGTCCTGGTGACAGCACCCGAGAGAGAGCTTGCAAAGCACATCGGCACCTCAAGTTTCGTAAATCACAGAATCCTTACGGTGCCAGAAGGAGGCTATTTGGCCCATCAAGTCTGGGCCAACCACAATCCCACCCAGACCCTATTCCCATAATCCCACACACTTAGCCCCCTGACATTATAGGAAAACTTAGCACGGCCGATCTAACCTCGGAGTGTGGGGGGAAACCGGAGCACCCGGAGGAAACTCATGCAGACACGCAAACTCCACACAGACAGAGACCCACGCTGGGTCCCTGTGAAGCAGCCGTGCTAACCACTGTGCCACCATATTTGGAGTACTGTGGGCAGTTTTGGGCCCAGGAACTAAGGAAGGATGTACTGGTCTTGGAGAGGGTCCAGAGAAGGTTCACGAGAACGATCCCTGGAAAGAAAGGCTTGTGGACGCCTGTGAATTCTGGGTCTGTACTCGATAGAGTTTATTTAGGGGGGATCTTATTGAAGCTTAAAGATTAATGAAAGACCTGGATAAAATGGACATGGGGAAGATGTTTCCATTTATAGAAGAGACTGGGATCCGAGGGCACAACCTCAGACTAAAAGGACAATCCTTTAGAACCGAGATGGGGAGGCCTTTATCCAGAAGATGGCAAATCTATGGATTCAGAGCAGGCCGGGTCACTGAGTGTCTTTAAGACAGCGATAGATAGGTTCTTGATCAATAAGGGGATCAAAGATTCTGGGGTAAAGGTGAGAGAATACCACAGTGGTGGGTGGCACAGTGGGTTAGCACTGCTGCCTCACAGTGCCAGGGACCCGGGTTCAATTCCAGCCTTGGGTCACTGTCTGTGTGGAGTTTGCACATTCTCCCCGTGTCTGCGTGGGTTTCATTGGGTGCTCCAATTTGGGTGCTCCAATTTCTTCCACAGCCCAAAGCTACGTGGGTTAGCCATGCCGAATTGAGTGTCGGGGATGGGGGGGTAAATATATGGATTTGATAAGACCTGGGTGGGAGTGTTGTCAGTGCAGTCTCAATGGGCTGAATTGCCTCTATCTGCACTGTGGGCATTCTATGGTTGCTACGAACAGGGTTGAGAAACTTGTGAGCCTGGCCCTTTTGGAAATGGAGATTGGGGGCAGGGAGGGGCAGGGTGGATAGGGTGGGGGGGCGGCGAGTGGGCAGAGAGGGGGGAATTCTCTTGCTAACTGTCAGCGATCAGTCGAAGAGATATTCCAGATTGAGGAGAACTCTGTCTCTGAGAAAGGAACAGGCAGTAACGGCTAGTGATTTATCAAAGCCTCTCAGCACAGGAGTTAAAACTCAGCCATTCCAGCATCAAGATGACACTGTTTTATGTCCCTCCTTCTCCCCCTCGGTTGGAAGGTAATAAAACCACGTTTATTGGTGTCAATTATGGAACTGTCAGCGCTGACACAAGATCTTATCAAGTCTCACACAGGGCCAGCTCTGAACCAAGCCTCACACTAACTCCGCTGTAATCCCCTCCCCTGCTCACTCCTGCTCCCAGCATGGAGACATTCAGCCCTTCGAGTGCCTGCCATCTCTCCGTACACATATCTAATCGGTTCCTACCCTCTCCGCTCCTATCTCGCTCTGCAGGTTCCCTCCAGATCCCATCCAATTTCCCCTCTTTGGAAATCCCTGCACTGTTACCTCCCCCTCACCCAACCTTGCCCCTGTCAACCCCCTCACTCCACCCCACCCCGATCTACACCCCCACCTCCACACTTCTGAATCTCAACCTCCTGACTTCCACCCCCACTTCTGCACCTCTGAATCCCACCCCCCCTCCAACACCCATCCCTATGATCCCTCCCTTCTCCTCTCCTTCCCACCCGCCCTCGTGGGAAGCAAGTTCCAGGTCCGCTCACTGAACAGGCAAAATTCTTCCTTACAACACAACTCTCTCCGCCAACTCTCACCAATTCACTCTCACTGGTTTTTTACAGATGCACCACAGAAAGTATTCTTTTTGGATGTATCACAGCTTGGTCTGAGCTCCTGCTCTGCCCAAGGCTACAAGGAACTACAGAAAGTCATGAATGTAGCCCAATCCATCACTCAACTCAGCCTCCCATCCATTTACTCTGTCTACGCTTCCCGCTGCCTCAAAAAAGCTGCCAGCATAATTAAGGACCCCCACACACTCCAGACATTCTCTTTTCCACCTTCTTCCGCTGGGTAAAAGATGCCAAAGTCTGAGGTCACGTACCAACCGACTCAAGAACAGCTTCTTCCCTGCTGCCGTCAGACTTCTGAATGGACCTACCTCGCATTAAGTTGATCTTTCTCTACACTTTAGCTATGACTATAACACTACATTCTGCACCCTCTCCTTCACTTCTCCCCTGTGTAATCTATGAATGGCATGCTTTATCTGTATTGCGCATAAGAAACAATACTTTTCACTGTATACCAATACATGTGGCCATAATAAATCAGATCAAATCTAATCAAAAACCTTCAATTTGTGACTCCGTCTTGGTTCTTCCTTACAGGAACAACTTTCTTTCTCAACCCGAAGGATCCTATGTAAGCTGTAACCCTGCTTGCTCCAATCTGTGCAAAGACTTCATTGCAAGAAATCTTCATTTTAAGAAATTTTAAGAAATCTATACACAAATTTACATTTAAATGCTAGATCACAGGTGTTAACTAACTCTGTGTGGGGTTAACTAATTCTTCTGAGCTGACCAATTGTAGTTGCATATAGAATAGAAGGCATGATGGGTTTGCTAAAAATTGACTGCATTCCTGAAGGGTACACAATGCAGGCAAACAACAGCTTCCCATAACAGCAGATGTGTGGATTGTTTTTTTTATAAGCGGAGTTAGCTTGCAAAAAACAATTCCAATAATGAGATAAGGGTTGAAATATAGTTTGGATTTTAGAATGTGTGAGTTCAGTTCAAGTTCACTTCTGTTATTAGATAAGGCCAGAACAGAAATCAGTTTCCACTTCTTTGCTTCTATTGTGTTGATTCAATAAAAAAATGACTAAAACTCGTCCCAGTGTGTGTGTGTGTGTGTGTGTGTGTGTGTGAGAGAGAGGAGAGTGTGTGTATGTGTGTGTATGGTGGTGAGAAAGAGTGTGTGTGTGTGTTGTGTGGTGGGTGAAAGTGTGTGTATGTGTGTGTGTGTGTGTGGTGTGTGTGTGTGTGTGTGTGAGAGAGTGTGTGTGTGTGTGTGGAGAAAGAGCGTGTGTGTGTGTGGTGTGTGTGTGTGAGAGAGTGTGTGTGTGTGTGTGAGAAAGAGCGTGTGTGTGTGTGTGTGTGAGAGAGAGTGTGTGTGTGTGTGAGAAAGAGCGTGTGTGTGTGTGAGTGTGTGTGTGTGTGAGAGTGTGTGTGTGTGTGAGAAAGAGCGTGTGTGTGTGTGTTGAGAGAGAGTGTGGTGTGTGTGTGAGAAAGAGTGTGTGTGTGTGTGAGAGAGAGTGTGTGTGTGTGTGAGAAGAGTGTGTGTGTGTGAGAAAGAGCGTGTGTGTGTGTGTGTGTGTGTGTGAGTGGTGAGAGAGTGTGTGTGTGTGAGAAAGAGCCGTGTGTGTGTGTGTGTGTGTGTGTGTTGTGAGAGAGTGTGTGTGTGTGAGAAGAGATGTGTGTGTGTGTGTGTGGTGTGTGAGAGAGTGTTGTGTGTGTGTGTGTGTGTTGTGTGTTGTGTGTGAGAGAGCGGTGTGTTGTGTGTGAGAAAGAGCGTGTGTGTGTGTGTGTGTGTGTGTGAGAGAGTGTGTGTGTGTGAGGAAAGAGCGTGTGTGTGTGTGTGTGTGTGTGTGTGAGAGAGGTGTGTGTGTGAGAAAGAGCGTGTGTGTGTGTGTGTGTGTGTGTGAGAGAGTGTGTGTGTGTGAGAAAGAGAGCGTGTGTGTGTGTGTGTGTGTGTGTGTGAGAGTGTGTGTGTGTGAGAAAGAGCGTGTGTGTGTGTGTGAGAGAGTGTGTGTGTACGAGTGAACATGTATGTGTGTACGTTGTATGAGTGTATGTGTGTGTGAGAGACAGCGTGTGCGTGTGTGTGTGCATGTGTCTGTGGTGTGTGCGTGTGTGTGTGCATGTGTCTTGTGTGTTGTGCTGTGTGTGTGTGTGTGCGTGTGTGTGTGTGCATGTGTCTCTGTGTGTGTGTGCGTGTGTGTGTGCATGTGTCTCTGTGTGTGTGTGCGTGTGTGTGTGCATGTGTCTCTGTGTGTGTGTGCGTGTGTGTGTGCATGTGTCTCTGTGTGTGTGTGCGTGTGTGTGTGCATGTGTCTCTGTGTGTGTGTGCGTGTGTGTGTGCATGTGTCTCTGTGTGTGTGTGCGTGTGTGTGTGCATGTGTGTCTGTGTGTGTGTGTGCGTGTGTGTGTGCATGTGTCTCTGTGTGTTTGAGTCTAATTCATAATCTGTCTTCCTATTACTGCTACCACAGTGGATAACCTCTCATCTCTCAAATAACTGAACGGCCCCAACACCAATCTGAGCCTAGTTTCTTTACATCCACCACATTTCCAATCAGAAACGGGGGATTTATAACGGGGAGCAAAGAAATGGATCAGCAACTGAACATACACTTTGCTTCTATCTTTACAAAGAAGGAAACAAATCAGTCACCAGAAATGCTGGAGAACACAGCTTTTAGTGAGAGGGAGGGAGGGAGGAAATCAGCTTGTTGAATGAGGAACGGTTGAGGACTCTGGGTCTGCATTCGTTGGAATTTAGCAGGATGAGGGGGGGACCTTATCGAAACTTACAGGATGCTGCGAGGCCTGGATCGAGTGGACGTGGAGAGAATGTTGCCGCTAGCAGGAAAAACTAAAACCAGAGAGTACGACCTCCTTTAATACAGAGATGAGGAGGAATTTCTTCAGCCAGAGAATGGGGAATCTGTGGAACTCTTTGCCGCGGAAGGTTGTGGAGGCCAGGTCACTGAGTGTCTTTACGACAGAGATAGATAGATTCTCAATTAATAAGGGGATCAGGGGTTGTGGGGAAAAGGCAGGAGAATGGGGATGGGAAAAAATATCAGCCATGATTGAATGGTGGGGCAGACTCGATGGACCGAGTGTCCTAATTTTGCTCCAATGCTCTTATGGTATTCATAGAGAAATGGTGTTGAGGAAATTGTGGGATTGAAGGTGGATAAACCCCCCCAGGGGATAATAATAGACATCCCAGAGTACTTAATGAAGTGGCTTTAGAAATAGTGGACGTATTGGTGGCCATTCTCCAAGATCCAACTCTGAAATAGTACCAGTGGATTGGAGGGTAGCTAATTATTTAGGGTTCGATTCCTGGCTTGGGTCACTGTCTGTGGGGAGTCTGCACATTCTCCCCGTGGCTGCGTGGGTTTCCTTCAGATGCTCCGGTTTCCTCCCAGAGTCCAAAGATGTGTGGGTTAGGTGTATTGGCCTTGCTAAATTTCCCCTTGGTGTCAGGGGGACTAGCTAAGGTAAATGCAAGGGGTTATAGAGTTAGAGCTGGGGTTATAGGGATAGAGCCTGGGTGGATGTAGACTCGATGGGCCAAATGGCCTCCTTCTGCACTATAGGATTCTATATCTACACACACACACACACACACACACACACACACATACATATACACACAAAAACATAGGTGCACATAGACACACACACAAACAAACGGCTGCACACACACCTATGCATACAGGTATACACACAAACAAACTAACACACAGATACACACACACACACACAAACATGGGTACAAACATAGAAATACACACAATCACACGCAAACACTGTCACACACATCACATACACAGGTACCACACACACTCACACATACACACAAACATCGATACAAACATACACACAAACACACGCACACACAAACACACACACAACACACAAACATGGGTACAAACACACACATACGCACAAACGTGGGTACAAACACACACATACACACAAACATGGGTACAAACACACACATACGCACAAACGTGGGTACAAACACACACATACACACAATCAGACACACGCACACACAGTCACACACAAACACGGGTACACACAAACACACCCTCCAGAGCCTCCCAGTTGGGAGTGAATCATTCACATTCTATTTTCGATGCAATTTGATCATTAAGAGGTGAATCTCTCTGGGGAACAGAGCTGTTGCTGTTTTGAGTTGGAGGCAGCCCACAGTCTGTCTCTTGACTCAGTGACTCACACGCATTGCTAGTGTGTCGCCTTGTCTAACCCTCTTCATCAGCACACTTCAAAACAAACCGATTCTGCTACGGAGTAAATATATACCCGCGGCGTTCCGCGCACCCTGTACAGGACTGAGGGAGAGGGGTCTGGGCACTCAGCACTCAACACCCGGGCCAGCTATTCCGAGGTCCCACTTCAGAAATTTCAGCACAGTGAACGCATCAGGGGGCTTTTCCATGAGATAAAGAATGAAGTGAAATAATTTGGGAGGAAGTTTAGAGGAAAGAGGTACTTACTTTGGAGGGGGTGCAACGAGGGGTCATCAGATTGAACTCTGGGTGAGGGATGGTTCTGTGATGTGAGGCTGTGAAGATTGGATTAATATTCTCTGGAGCTTTGAACAATGAGAGGGACCTGATTGAAATATTTAAATCTGGAACTCCATCTACAGATGCACTGTAGAAAGCATTCTTTCTGGTTGTATCACAGCTTGGTCTGGGGCTCCTGCTCTGCCCAAGATCGCAAGGAACTACAAAAGGTCATGAATGTATCCCAATCCATCGCATAAACCAGCCTCCCATCCACTGACTCTGTCTACACTTCCCGCTGCCTCGGCAAAGGAGCCAACATAATTAAGGACCCCACACATCCCGGACATTCTCTCTCCCACTTTCTTCCATCGGGAAAAAGATACAAAAGTCTGAGGCCACGTACTGACCGACTCAAGAACAACTTCTTCCCATCAGACTTTTGAATGGACCGACCTCGCATTAAGTTGATCTTTCTCTGCACCCGAGCTATGACTGTAACGCTACATCCTGCACCCTCTCCTTTCCTTCTCTAAGAACAGCATGCTTTGTCTGTGTAGCACGCAAGAAACAATCCTTTTCACGGTGTCCCCGTACGTGTGACAATAATAAATCAAATCAAATGACTTTGAGGCTGGTGGGGGATAATTGAAACTGTGATTCTCGCTCTGACAAAGGGTCATCCAGATTTGAAACTTTAGCTCTGTTCTCTCTCCACAGAGGTTGTCAGACTCGCTGTGATTTTCCAGCATGTTTTGTTTTTGTATGGACAGATTTTTCTGTTGGGTGGAGACAGGGGAGGCGGAGGATGGTTATGGAATTGAGATAGGAAGATGGTGCTCCGATATAGAACAGCTGAGATCTGATAGAACAGTATTACAGGCTGAACGGCCTTCTCCTGGTTCCTAATGAAAATTAAAACCACCTTCTGGGCTGTGTCTCAATCTCTATCATCAAATCAGAAGAGAAAGGAGCAGGAGGAGGCCATTCGGCCCCTCACGCCTGCCCTGCCATTCAATAATATCATTCCTGGTCAGACTGTGGTCTTAACTTTCACCCTAACCCCTCCCCATGACCCTTGACCCCACTTGTCAATCAAATCTCTCCCTCAGCCTCAAATCTGTTCAATGAATCACAGCCGCCAGTGTCTCTGTGATGGGGGGGAGACTTCTTATCTCCATTTTCAATAGGAAATGTCAAAGAGAGAGGGCAGAAGAGGAGGAGAGACAGAGAGATACAGACAGAGAGTGGCAAAGAGACAGAGAGAGAGAGATACAGACAGAGAGACAGAGAGAGGTACGGACAGAAAGAGAGACAGAGGGAGGTACAGACAGAAAGAGAGACAGAGAGAGAGAGAAAGGGAGAGAGTGACAGAGAGTGATACAGAGAGGGAGAAACAGAGAGAGACAAAGAGAGACAGAGAGACAGACAGACAGAAAGGGAGAGAGAGAGAGAGAGGAAGGAAAGAGAGAAATTTCACACAGATGGGATCGCTTACACCCCTGTTCCCTTACAATTACAAACAATCTCACAACAAGGTTAAACTGTTAGGTATCTGTTTAGTGAACTAGAAACTCGAAGTGCCAGATCGAGTTAGCAGCCCCTGTTTGCAGTGGGAGTGTGGAGAAATCACAGACACAGGGAGTTCTCAGTAAACGGTGTGTGGTCAGTGAGAGAGCAGCGACACACTGACCCCAACACCAACACCATCAATCTGACTTAACCCATCCCCTATCAACGGGGAGCGATAACCACTTAACCCAGCACCTCACTGAGTATTAACTCTACAATTCCTGAGGGAGTGCCGCACTGTCAGAGGGTCAGTGCTGAGGGAGTGCCGCACTGTCAGAGGGTCAGTGCTGAGGGAGTGCCGCACTGTCAGAGGGTCAGTGCTGAGGGAGTGCCGCACTGTCAGAGGGTCAGTGCTGAAGGAGTGCCGCACTGTCAGAGGGTCAGTGCTGAGGGAGTGCCGCACTGTCAGAGGGTCAGTGCTGAGGGAGTGCCGCACTGTCAGAGGGTCAGTACTGAGTGAGTGCCGCACTGTCAGAGGGTCAGTGCTGAGGGAGTGCCGCACTGTCAGAGGGTCAGTGCTGAGGGAGTGCCGCACTGTCAGAGGGTCAGTGCTGAGGGAGTGCCGCACTGTCAGAGGGTCAGTGCTGAGGGAGTGCCGCACTGTCAGACGGTCAGTGCTGAGGGAGTGCCGCACTGTCAGAGGGTCAGTGCTGAGGGAGTGCCGCACTGTCAGAGGGTCAGTGCTGAGGGACTGCCACACTGTCAGAGGGTCAGTGCTGAGGGAGTGCCGCACTGTCAGAGGGTCAGTGCTGAGGGAGTGCCGCACTGTCAGAGGGTCAGTGCTGAGGGAGTGCCGCACTGTCAGAGGGTCAGTGCTGAGGGAGTGCCGCACTGTCAGGGGGTCAGTGCTGAGGGAGTGCCGCACTGTCAGAGGGTCAGTGCTGAGGGAGTGCCGCACTGTCAGAGGGTCAGTGCTGAGGGAGTGCCGCACTGTCAGAGGGTCAGTGCTGAGGGAGTGCCGCACTGTCAGAAGGTCAGTGCTGAGGGAATGCCGCACTGTCAGAGGGTCAGTGCTGAGGGAGTGCCGCACTGTCAGAGGGTCAGTGCTGAGGGAGTGCCGCACTGTCAGAGGGTCAGTGCTGAGAGAGTGCCGCACTGTCAGAGATCTTGAGGTGGGTGTAAAAGAGATGGTGGTGTGGGGTTGTTCTCTCCGTGTCCTGGGGCCAGTATTTATCCCTCCACCAACATCACTGAAAAAAATAGATGATTTGGGTCATTCTCACATTGCTGTGTGTGGGATCTTGCTATGCGTAAACATCTGCTGCGTTTTGTACATGAGAGCAGTGACTACGTGTCACATTTCTGCAATCGCTGATAAAATGCAAAATTTAGACTAATTACAGGAACAATCTTAGTTCCTGAACATCTCCCCTGATAACGTCAATGAGTGGCTCTGTCAGTCTCATGGGAAAGGAGTCATTTCCTGATTTATTTACAGGATGTGGGTTGTCCCTGGCTGGGTCCAACATTTATGCTCATTCTTAATTGCCCCTTGAGAAGGTGGTGGGTGAGCCGCCATCTTGAACTGCTGCAGTCCCTGAGGTGTAGGTACACCCACCGTGCTGTTAGGGAGGGAGTCCCAGGAATTAGACCCAGCGACAGTGAAGGGATGGCCGATATATTCCCAAGTCGGGATGGTGAGTGACTCGGAGGGGAGCCTCCAGTGGGGTTGTTCCCAGATATGTGCTACCCTTGTCCTTCTAGATGGTAGCAGTGTTGGGTTTGGAAGGTGCTGCCTAAGGAGCCTCGGTGACATGCTGCAGTGCACCTTGTAGATGGTACACACGGCTGTCACTGTGCGTCAGGGTTGGAGGGAGTGAGTGTTTGTGGTTAGTGTGTCGATCGAGCGGGGCTGCTTTGTCCTGGATGGTGTTGAGCTTCTCGAGTGTTGTTGTTGGAGCTGCACCCATCCAGCTGAGTGGGGAGTATTCCATCACACTCCTGACTTGTGTCCTTGTAGATGGTGGACAGGCTTTGGGAGTCAGGAGGTGAGTTACTCACCGCAGGATTCCCAGCCTCTGACCTGCTCTGGGAGCCGCTGTGTTTATATGGCTGAGTCCAGTTCAGTTTTTGGTCAATGCAGTATTGATAGTGACGGAGGGGGTGTAGTGGGGGAGAGAAGGGAGATGTAGTGGGAGGAGGGGTGGTGGTGAGGGGAGGGTGCGTTCTGTGGGGACAGACAGTGGGAGACAGGGGTGAGAGGGAGAGTGTCTTGTGCTGTAACTCTGATGAACTAAGGAGTTAACCAGGTCCAATGCATTCATAAGAACATAAGAAATAGGAGCAGGAGTCGGCCATCCAGCCCCTCGAGCCTGCCCCGCCCTTCAATAAGATCATGGCTGATCTGTAGTGGTTCAGTACCACTTTCCTGCCTTTTCCCCATAACCCTTAATTCCCTTATCAATCAAAAACCTATCCACTCTTGAATTAAATATATTCAGTGAGGAAGCTCCAACAGGCAGATAATTCCAAAGATTCACCACCCTTTGCGTGAAGAAATTCCTCCTCAACTCTGGTCTGAACCGCACCCCCCAATCTTGAGGCTGTGCCCTCTAGTCCTGCTATCTTTGTAAAGTGGGAAGAGTCTCTCAATCTCTACCCTATCCATCCCCTTCATTATCTCATACGTCTCTATAAGGTCCCCTCTCAGCCTTCTAAATTCCAAAGAATACAAACCTAGCCTATTCAATCTCTCCTCATAATCCAACGCCCTCAACTCCGGTATCAGCCTAGTAAACTTTCTCTGCATCCCCTCCAAGGCCAATATATCCTTCCTCGAATGCGGAGACCAAAACTGTACACACTACTCCAGCTGCGGCCTCACCAGTACCCTATACAACTGCAAAAGTATCTCCCTACTTTTATATTCTAAATATATTCTCTCTGCTCTTGCGGGAGTGTGTTCCACATACGTTTACTCAACGGCCACTTTGATGTTGGATCAGTGTGTGGCGGAACAGAATTGCAATTGGAAACCTGCTCATTACAGAAACACGCCGGCCCAGGACACCTCAGTATAAATATTATACCTTTCTAATAGCCCGCAGCACTGCTGTTCCTGCCAATGTCACATCATTGGCAGTGCAAACTCAATTATAACACCTCCACCACGAACAGCGACAGCTCGCGGCCTGAGTTCTGACAACTTTATTAAGAACGGCAGAATTGTGAGTTCTGGAAGTGTTGGAGTCAAAGCTACATTTTATTCTTCTGTGTCAACTTCAGAGGTAGCAAGAGGCAGATCATCACTCAGAGAGGCAGATTCCCTGAACACTCGCCCAGGGTGGAAGCATTTCACCTGGTGTTGTCAGACTTCTCACAGCATTTCTCAATACAGGCGTCCACTGTAAGGCACAAACTCCATACTACCCCATCAAACACTCCCAGGACAGGTACAGCACGGGGTTAGATACAGAGTAAAGCTCCCTCTACACTGTCCCCCATCAAACACTCCCAGGACAGGTACAGCATGGGGTTAAATACAGAGTAAAGCTCCCTCTACACTATCCCCATCAAACACTCTCAGGACAGATACAACACGGGGATAAATACAGAGTAAAGCTCCCTCTACACTGTCCCCATCAGACACCCCCAGGACAGGTACAGCATGGGGTTAGATATAGAGTAAAGCTCCCTCTACACTGTCCCTCATCAAACACTTCCAGGACAGGTACAGCATGGGTTAGATACAGAGTAAAGCTCTCTCTACACTGTCCCCACAAACACTCCCAGGACAGGTACAGCATAGGGTTAGATACAGAGTAAAGCTCCCTCTACACTGTCCCCTATCAAACACTCCCAGGACAGGTACAGCACATGATTAGATACAGAGTAAAGCTCCCTCTACACTGTCCCCAACAAACACTCCCAGGACAGGTACAGCACGGGGTTAGATACAGAGTAAAGCTCTCTCTACACTGTCCCCCATCAAACACTCCCAGGACAGGTACAGCACGGGGTTAGATACAGAGTAAAGCTCCCTCTACACTGTCCCCCATCAAACACTCCCAGGACAGGTACAGCACGGGGTTAGATACAGAGTAAAGCTCCCTCTACACTGTCCCCATCAAACACTCCCAGGACAGGTACAGCACGGGGTTAGATACAGAGTAAAGCTCCCTCTACACTGTCCCCCATCAAACACTCCCAGGACAGGTACAGCACGGGGTTAGATACAGAGTAAAGCTCCCTCTACACTGTCCCCCCATCAAACACTCCCAGGACAGGTACAGCACGGGGTTAGATACAGAGTAAAGCTCCCTCTACACTGTCCCCCATCAAACACTCCCAGGACAGGTACAGCACGGGGTTAGATACAGAGTAAAGCTCCCTCTACACTGTCCCCATCAAACACTCCCAGGACAGGTACAGCACGGGGTTAGATACAGAGTAAAGCTCCCTCTACACTGTCCCCATCAAACACTCCCAGGACAGGTACAACACGGTGTTAAATACAGAGTAAAGCTCCCTCTACACTGTCCCCGTCAGACACCCCCAGGACAGGTACAGCATGGGGTTAGATATAGAGTAAAGCTCCCTCTACACTGTGCCTCATCAAACATTCCCAGGACAGGTACAGAACGGGGTTAGATACAGAGTAAAGC
Organism: Sphyrna mokarran; assembly: GCA_024679065.1. Taxonomy (NCBI): domain Eukaryota; kingdom Metazoa; phylum Chordata; class Chondrichthyes; order Carcharhiniformes; family Carcharhinidae; genus Sphyrna; species Sphyrna mokarran. The sequence continues at coordinate 3,564,400 of JAGIQG010000016.1, read as the reverse complement.
TCCCTCTACACTGTCCCCATCAAACACTCCCAGATATGATGGCACAGTGTTAACACTGCTGCCTCTCAGTGCCAGGGATCTGGGTCACTGTCTGTTTGCGTACACTGAGGGAGAATTTAGCATGGCCAATGCACTGAAACAACAAAGTCTTCCGGACTGTGGGAAGGAACTGGAGAACGAGTGTAAACTGGCTGTAAATTGGGAGAAGAGAGTGTGCAGAGGGATCTGGGTGTCCTTGTGCACCAGTCACTGATGGTAAGCATACAGGTGCAGCAGATGGTAAAGAAGGCCAATGGCATGTTGGCCTTCATTGCGAGAGGTTTCGAGTACAGGAGCAGGATGTGTTGTTGCAATTATACAGGGCCTTGGCGAGGCCACACCTAGAATACTGTATTCAGTTTTGGTGTCCTTTCGTGAGGAAGGATGTTCTTGCTCTTGAGAGAGTGCAGTGAAGGTTTACCACGCTGATTCTGGTGATAGTGGGACTGATGTATGAAGAGAGAGTGACTGGGTTAGGATTATTTTCACTCGAGTTCAGATGAATGAAGGGGGATCTCACAGAGACTTATAAAATTCTACAGGACTATACAGGGTAGATCAGGGAGGATGTTCCTCATGGTGAGGGAGTCCAGAAGCAGGGATCACAATCTGAGGATTTGGGGTAGACCATTTGGAATGGAGGTGAAGAGACATTTCTTCACCCAGCGAGTGGTGAGCCTGTGGAATTCATTCCCACAGGAAGTAGTTGATGCCAAAACATTGAATGTATTCAAGATGCAGCTGGACATAGCACTTGGGGCAAATGTGATCAACTGCAGAGAAAGCAGGATTAGGCTATTGAGTTGGATGATTAACCATGATTGTAATGAATGATGGAGCAGGCTCGAAGGGCCAAATAGACTCCTCCTGCTTCTAGGCTTCTATAGTCTGGAGGAAACCCACACAGACACACGGAAAATGTGCAGATTCTGCACAGATTGTGACCTGAGCTGGGAACTGAACCCAAGCCCCTGGCACTGTGAGGCAACAGCACCAACCACCATGCCACCGTGCCATGCTTTTGACAGGGTCTGCATAGGGAAGATGTTTTTGCTTGTGGGAGAGGCCAGAACTCGGGATACGTCAGTATGAGACAGTCACTAATAAAACCAATAGGGAAATACAGGAGAAACTTCCTTATCCAGAGAGAGGAAAGAACGTGGGACTCACTCCCACGGGGAGTGGGGAGAATGTGGGACTGGCTCCCACAGGGAGTGGGAAAAACGTGAGACTCGCTCCCACGGGGAGTGGGGAGAATGTGGGACTCGCTCCCACAGGGAGTGGGGAGAATGTGGGACTCGCTCCCACAGGGAGTGGGGAGAATGTGGGACTCGCTCCCACAGGGAGTGGGGAGAATGTGGGACTCGCTCCCACGGGGAGTGGGGAGAATGTGGGACTCGCTCCCACAGGGAGTGGGGAGAACGTGGGACTCGCTCCCACAGGGAGGAGGGGGGAGAATGTGGGACTCGCTCCCACAGGGAGTGGGGGAGAATGTGGGACTTGCTCCCACAGGGAGTGGGGAGAACGTGGGACTCGCTCCCACGGGGAGTGGGGAGAATGTGGGACTCGCTCCCACGGGGAGTGGGGAGAATGTGGGACTTGCTCCCACGGGGAGTGGGGAGAATGTGGGACTCGCTCCCACGGGGAGTGGGGAGAATGTGGGACTCGCTCCCACGGGGATGTGGGGAGAATGTGGGACTCGCTCCCACGGGGAGTGGGGAGAATGTGGGACTCGCTCCCACGGGGAGTGGGGAGAATGTGGGACTCGCTCCCACGGGGAGTGGGGGAGAATGTGGGACTCGCTCCCATGGGGAGTGGGGAGAATGTGGGACTCGCTCCCACAGGGAGTGGGGAGAATGTGGGACTTGCTCCCACAGGGAGTGGGGAGAATGTGGGACTCGCTCCCACGGGGAGTTGGGGAGAATGTGGGACTCGTTCCCACGGGGAGCAGTTGAGGTGAATCATATCAATGCATTTAAGTGGGAAACTGGATAAACACATGAGGCAGGGAGGAGATGGCGATGGAGGGGAAATGAAGCATGGGGTGGGGACGAGGCTGGTGTGGGACGGGGAGATGGGCTTGGAGCAGAGGGGCCGAATGGCCTCTTTCCAAGTACTCCCTCACCCCTGCTCACACAGGAGAGGAAACCCCAGGTACACGAACACCCCGGGCATATTCCTGATCCTGAAAATCCAGAGGAGACAAGCTGAGATGTTGCCTGTCCCTCTAGCAACCAATCACAGGGAGAGACAGGGAGAGACAGGGAAGGCATGAATAATTTAGCTAGGCCCGCAGGATACAATTCAAGCTTCATGTTCATGAAAGGCAGCTTGCCACTGCACAAGGATTGACTAAAACTCATAGAATACTTCCTCTACTAGGAATCACTCAGAGAATCTACTTCTCAAACTGTTTCTTCTTTCCCGTTTGATCCCCTAACTCAACAGTTTGACGGTTCGCTGATATTTCTGCAACATTCCCAATTGCAGGTGACAAGACAACTCGGTAAGACTTCTTTATAAAAAAGCACACAGTCTGCATTTGCGTAGCTCGGTCCCACAGCATTAATTCGGATATTTGTGTAAAGCTCATTCTACTAATCCCCAGTTAAAATTCCCAGGGGAGTTAGAGCAATGTTCTACCCACTTCAAAGCGCAACAGGCAAACTTCAACCCACAATCTGGGGTCAGTACTCCGGGAGTGCCGCACTGTCAGAGGGTCAGTACTGAGGGAGTGCCGCACTGTCAGAGGGTCAGTGCTGAGGGAGTGCCGCACTGTCAGAGGGTCAGTACTGAGGGAGTGCCGCACTGTCAGAGGGTCAGTGCTGAGGGAGTGCCACACTGTCAGAGGGTCAGTACTGAGGGAGTGCTGCACTGTCAGAGGGTCAGTGCTGAGGGAGTGCCGCACTGTCAGAGGGCAGTTCTGAGGGAGTGCCGCACTGTCAGAGGGTCAGTGCTGAGGGAGTACCGCACTGTCAGAAGGTCAGTACTCAGGGAGTGCCGCACTGTCAGAGAGTCAGGCTGAGGGAGTGCCGCACGTCAGAGGGTCAGTACTGAGGGAGTGCCGCACTGTCAGAGGGTCAGCGCTGAGGGAGTGCCGCACTGTCAGAGGGTCAGTGCTGAGGGAGTGCCGCACTGTCAGATGGTCAGTGCTGAGGGAGTGCCGCACTGTCAGATGGTCAGTGCTGAGGGAGTGCCACATCGAATTAGATGCCGAATTTTGGGTACGATGTTAAAGTCTTGTGCTATAACTTCAGTGTTAATTCAGAGATGAAATACCCCTGCTCTCATCATGAATATTTAACCCTAAATTTATCAAAGACAGCATCAATGTGGTATTTATGGGAGATTACTGTCGGTAAATTGGCTCCTGCATTTCCCAGAATGCAACCGCGGCCATATTAACAAGGGCCTTCGTTGGTTGCAATGGTCAGCGTGTGACAGACATCTTCACTGGGAGGACTCGGAGGGGTCTGATTAGTGCAATGTGAGCGGATTCTCAAATTCCTGATCATTTTGTATCCCCTCACCAGGGAGCAATTGGCTGAGGTCCCATTTTATTCCTCAGAACTTCGGAGAATGAGAGAATGACGTGAGTGAGGGGTGCAAAATCACGAGGGTCAGAAACGCAAGTAGTCTTTTTCTCAGGGTGGGGGAATAGAAAACTCGAGGGCGTAGATTGAAGGTGAGAGGGGAAAAATATCAAGGAGATGTACAAGGGGCACCGTCTTTACACAGAGAGTGGTGTGTGCACGGAATGAGCGTAAATGGTTGAGGCAGGATCAATATTGAGGGAAGTTTTGGATCAGGACATGGATGGGAAGGGATGCGAGGGATATGGGTCACATGTGGGGAATTGGGACTCGCTGGAAGGGGCACCATGGGCCAGCATTGACCAGATGGGCCGAAGGGCCTGTTTCTGTGCTGTATTACTCTCCGACATGATGATTGAGGCTTTTGGGAGGGTACAGAAGATATTTACCAGGATATTGGAGGGCATTAGCTATGAGGTTGGAGAAACTTGGTATGTTCTGATTGGAACAATGGAAGCTGAGGGATGACCTGATAGAAATCTACAAGATTATGAGAGGCAGGGATAGAGTGGATAGTCAGAAGCTTTTTCCCAGGGTGGAAGAGTCAATTGCTTGAAGTGACAGGATTAAGGTGTGAGGGGTAAGATTTAAAGGAGATGTGCGGGGCAGATTTTTTACACAGAGGGTGGTGGGCGCCTGGAACTCATTGCTGGGAGAGAAGAGGAAGCAGATACGATATGAGTTTTAAGGGACATCTGGATAAATACATGACTCGGATGGGAATAGAGGGATACAGTCCCCGGAAGTGGAGGGGGTTTTAGTTCAGTTGGGGCAGTTTGGATGGTGCAGGCTTGGAGGGGCCGAAGGGCCTGTTCCTGTGCTGTAATTTTCTTTGATCTTTGACGTTATGACTTTCCCCCGTATCCCTGTAATTTTTCCCTGGGGATGGGATCACAGACATTCCTGAATCTGTTGCCAATTTACAATCGGAACAACTTCTGTGCTGCTAATTTCTCTCAAATTTTGAAATCTCACTGCGATAACTTCAGTGTGAAAATCAGCCAAAAGACAACTAATTTCTCATTAAAAATGATTCAGACTACATCATAACTGTGCGAGCACATCTATTTATAAACACCTTACCTCATAATTTCAGCTGCGCGTGGGTCTGATGTCCACCATAGACTTGTGTTAATCAGAGACAGAAGTAGGCCCCATTCGGCCCCCTCGAGCCCATTACACAGGAACAGGAGGAGGCCCCATTCGGCCCCCCTTGAGCCTGTTACACAGGAACAGGAGGAGGCCCCATTCGGCCCCCCTCGAGCCCATTACACAGGAACAGGAGGAGGCCCCATTCGGCCCCCCTTGAGCCTGTTACACAGGAACAGGAGGAGGCCCCATTCGGCCCTCCTTGAGTCTGTTACACAGGAACAGGAGGAGGCCCCATTCAGCTGCTCAAGCCTGTTACACAGGAACAGGAGGAGGCCCCATTCAGCTGCTCAAGCCTGTTACACAGGAACAGGAGGAGGCCCCATTCAGCTGCTCAAGCCTGTTACACAGGAACAGGAGGAGGCCTCATTCAGCCTGTGTAACAGGTTGCAGAGGGGCTGAAAAGCCTCCTCCTGTTTCCAGCACAGTTTGTGCACAATGCGAAACATTGGCAGTGGGAAGGTTAATTGCATTGGAACGAGACAAGACGTGAGGTTGCGGCAAAAAAACGAGGCAATGTTGAGTAAATCTGTTTAAACATGAGACACAGCCTGTTTGAGATTCCGGTGTCCGCCTCTGATCCACTGCTAGTTAAGGGGATTATATTATTCCCCATTATATTTAATAGGATTAAATACAGAATATTTTTTGAAAGCTGCGCTGTACTTAATCCCCGGCAGACTGATAAATATTCATTCTTTCACAGGCATTCAGAGTTCCTGGCTCTCGGATCTTTAAAAAACTTTTAATTTATTCTGTGAAGATTCGTGTCATTGAAATGAGGCAGATCCGCTCTCAGTTTAATCTTCGCATCAAACACTCCCAGGACAGGTACAGCACGGGGTTAGATACAGAGTAAAGCTCCCTCTACACTGTCCCCCCATCAAACACTCCCAGGACAGGTACAGCACGGGGTTAGATACAGAGTAAAGCTCCCTCTACACTGTCCCCCATCAAACACTCCCAGGACAGGTACAGCACAGGGTTAGATACAGAGTAAAGCTCCCTCTACACTGTCCCCCCTCAAACACTCCCAGGACAGGTACAGCACGGGGTTAGATACAGAGTAAAGCTCCCTCTACACTGTCCCCATCAAACACTCCCAGGACAGGTACAGCACAGGGTTAGATACAGAGTAAAGCTCCCTCTACACTGTCCCCTATCAAACACTCCCAGGACAGGTACAGCACGGGGTTAGATACAGAGTAAAGCTCCCTCTACACTGTCCCCCATCAAACACTCCCAGGACAGGTACAGCACGGGGTTAGATACAGAGTAAAGCTCCCTCTACACTGTCCCCCATCTCAGGACAGGTACAGCACGGGGTTAGATACAGAGTAAAGCTCCCTCTACACTGTCCCCATCAAACACTCCCAGGACAGGTACAGCACGGGGTTAGATACAGAGTAAAGCTCCCTCTACACTGTCCCCCATCAAACACTCCCAGGACAGGTACAGCACGGGGTTAGATACAGAGTAAAGCTCCCTCTACACTGTCCCCCATCAAACACTCCCAGGACAGGTACAGCACGGGGTTAGATACAGAGTAAAGCTCCCTCTACACTGTCCCCATCAAACTCCTCTTGCACTGTGAAGTCAATGATAAAATGCAGTGAAGAATTCACACTGAGTGATTCGATAGAAAAAGAATGAAAGGAAAATTTAATCATGAAACACTTCCAAAATCTCAGAGGAAGCTCACAATGATGTGGGACCTTCTATACCTACAGCACGCTCCAAAGAGCCCCCCAGAAAAACAGACAGGATACTAATACCTGTGACACAATAAAATAACGTTACGTAAAGTTTATTTATTAATGACAAATAAGGCTAACATTAACACTGCAATGAAGCTACAGTGAAATTCCCTTAGTCGCCACGCTCAGGTGCCTGTTTGGGTCAATGCACCTAACCAGTAAATCTTTCAGACTGTGGGAAGAAACCGGAGCAGCCAGAGGAAACCCACACAGACATGGGGAGAATGTGCAGACTCCGCACAGACACTGACCCAATCCGGGAATCAAACCCGGGTGCTTGGAGCTGTGAAGCAGCGGTGCTAACCACTGTGCTACTGTGCTTCTCAAACACTATTGTCTATATGAATAACAGCAAACTCCTGATACAGGAAATCTGAATTACTCATAGCAAACAGAGGAAAATTCCCAAAGTTAAATTATTCTCAAATACTCCCACTGCACACAATCCCAATGGATCAAACCCCTTCCCATTCACTCCCGCTGTATACAATCCCAATGGATCAAACCCCTTCCCATTCACTCCCACTGCACACAATCCCAATGGATCAAACCCCTTCCCATTCACTCCCGCTGTACACAATCCCAATGGATCAAACCCCTTCCCATTCACTCCCGCTGTACACAATCCCAATGGATCAAACCCCTTCCCATTCACTCCCACTGTACACAATCCCAATGGATCAAACCCCTTCCCATTCACTCCCACTGTGCACAATCCCAATGGATCAAATCCCTTCCCATTCACTCCCACTGTCACAATCCCAATGGATCAAACCCCTTCCCATTCACTCCCACTGTACACAATCCCAATGGATCAAACCCCTTCCCATTCACTCCCACTGTACACAATCTCAATGGATCAAACCCCTTCCCATTCACTCCCACTGTACACAATCTCAATGGATCAAACCCCTTCCCATTCACTCCCACTGTGCACAATCCCAATGGATCAAACCCCTTCCCATTCACTCCCACTGTACACAATCCCAATGGATCAAACCCCTTCCCATTCACTCCCACTGAACACAATCCCAATGGATCAAACCCCTTCCCATTCACTCGATTCTCAATCCCGTTCTGGTAATTTGAACAAACATCTGTTGCTCTCGCATTGATGGATGAGAGGGGATTAGAAAAGGAAGTGTTTCTGTTTTTTCTTACTTCACTCCATGTGGATATTTCGACAGCACTAACCCCCCTGCTTACTGATGAGATGCTGAGGGTGGATTTGAGGTTTATCTTGTGAATGTGTCCATCAATCACTCTGCCCAGCAGTGATCCTGTTCCATCCCAAGGTGAGTGTTAGCCCTTGGGAAACCAAGGGCTGTTTTACAACACGATTCTGTCAAACACTGCTCTCTGTGCTCTGTCCCATCCAGTGACGAAAAGGTACAAAAAAATCTATCATTCGAACACAATTTATTTCCCTCACCCAGGTTGCTAGTTTGCTGTTGTTTGCGAGATGTGGGTGTATATCTCAGTGTCAGCTCCTGTCAGTGTTCAGGGATAACCATCCAACATCTCCTTCACATCAAGGTATCTAATCACAACCGACCTTCACAACTACGACCCCATTCCGACTGGGAAGTCCCATTCCATTGGGTGGGGAGACGGAGAGGGAGAGAGAAAGGGACCTCAACCCGGGTTCACTGATGTCCAATAGTCCCACAGTAAACCGGGCAGGAATACAAGAGAAATCTCTTCATCCGTACTCACGGGAGGAATGTGAAGGTTGTCATGGAGCAGGAATGCTCATAAAGTGCAGATGGACCAAATCCTTGTTTCTGTGTTTGCAGCTCAGTGTAACACAGTATTAACTCAGCAGCTTTTCATATTCCAACTGTGCATGTACCCCATCCCTATCTTTATAACCTTCTCCAGCCCCTACACCCCTCCCTACCTTTGTAACCTCCTCCATCCCCTACACCCCTCCCTATCTCTGTAACCTTCTCGACCCCTACACCCCTCCCTATCTCTGTAACTTCCTCCAGCTCCTACACCTATATCTGTAACCACCTCTGGTCCCTACAACTGTCCGAGATCTCTGCACTCCTCCAATTCCAGCCTCTTGAGCATCCCCCGATTCCCATCACTCCTCCCTGCCTTCAGCTGCAGCTCTGGAATTCCCTCCCAAAACCCCTCCACTCTCTCTCTCTCTCTGTCTTTATAATTCTCCTCAAACACCAACCTCTCTTTGGCCTAATGTCCCCCTTTTTAATTTTGGTGTTGAACTCTGCTCGCTGACTCTCCTGCCAATGGCCTCTGAACATATTGAGTTTGACATTACCCGCTGCTGGTGAAGAGTTAATGGGAAATGGAAAATTGTAGAGGAAGCCAGGAAAGATCACATCTTGCCTGGGGCGAAGGCTGTTCCTCTGGGCCATCTCTTTGGTATTTGGACCTGACTTAACACTGAGCTGCTCTCGACTTTGGTCGCAGTGTAGTCTTCTGCGTAATATTTTTAATGGGTCCCTCAAGAAGCTAAGCGTCTAAGCTAACCTGTCAATGCTGATTATATTCTCATTCACTCCTTCAATTATTTCCTTCGTCTTCCCGAGAAAAAGAAGCAGGAGGAGGCCAGTCGTCCCTTCGAGCCTGTCCCACACTCATTATGATCATGGCCAATAATCAATATCCTAATTCCCAGACCTGGAGTGCCCCAGGGATCTGTTCTGGGACCCCTGCTGTTTGTCATTTTCATAAATGACCTGGATGAGGAAGAGGAGGGATGGGTTAATAAGTTTGCCGACAATACGGAGGTCGGTGGTGTTGTGGATAGTCTGGAGGGATGTCTGAAGTTGCAGCGAGACATACATAGAATGCAAAACTGGGCGGAGAAGTGGCAGATGGACTTCAACGCGGATAAATGTGTGGTGGTCCATTTTGGCAGGACCAATGGGATGAAGGAGTATAATATCAAGGGTAGGAGTCTTAGCTGTGTTGAGAAGCAAAAGGATCTTGGGGTCCGGGACCATAGGACTCTTAAATCTGCCCCGCAAGTGGAAGATGTGGTCAAGAAGGCGTATGGTGTACTGGCCTTCATTAATTGAGGGATTGAGTTTAGGAGTCGGGAGGTAATGCTGCAACTTTATAAGACCCTTGTCAGACCCCATTTGGAGTACTATGTGCAATTCTGGTTGCCTCATTACAGGAAAAATGTGGAAGCTATTGAGATTTACAAGGATGTTGCCTGGATTGGGAGGCATGCCTTATGAAGATAGGTTGAGGGAGCTAGGTCTCTTCTCCCTGGAGAGACAAAGGTTGAGAGGTGACCTGATAGAGGTTTATAAGATGTTGAGAGGAATAAATAGGGTGGATTCTCGGAGGCTATTTCCCAGGGCTGAAATGGTCGCTACGAAAGGACACAGGTTTAAGGTGCTGGGGAGCAGGTACAGAGGAGATGTTAGAGGTAAGTTTTTCACTCAGAGGGTGGTGAGTGAATGGAATCGGCTGCCGTCAGTGGTGGTAGAAGCAAACCCGCTGGGGTCTTTTAAGAGACTTCTGGATGAGTACATGGGATTTAATGGGATTGGGAGTTACAGATAGTTCTATGGCCCGGTAGGTATAGATATGATCAGCACAACTTGTAGGCCGAAGGGCCTGTTTGTGCTATAGTGTTCTATGTTCTATTTCTCGATCCCTTTAGCCCCAAGAGCTCTATCTAATTTGTTCTTGAAATCACTCAATGTTTTGGCCTCACCTACTTTTTGTGGCTCAGTGGGTTAGCACTGCTGCCTCGCAGCACCCAGATAGAATTCCCGGCTTGTCAGCGCGGAATCTGCACCTTCTCCCTGTGGCTTTCGTCTGGGTGCTCCGGTTTCCTCCCACACTTCAAAGATGTATGGGTTAGGTTGATGGGCCGTGTTAAATTGCCCTCTTAGTGTCAAGGTTATAGCTGGGGTAAATGTATGGGGTCAGGAGGATAGGGCTTGGGTGGGATGGTGAAGACTCTCAATGGGCCAAATGGCTTCCTTCTGCACTGTAGGAATTCTATGATTCCAAGTGAATTCTATACATCAGCATCCTCTGGGTGAAGAATTTCTCCTCATCACAGTTCCTTATCCTCAAACTGTGACCCCGAGTTCCCCACCATAGGGAACATTCTTTCTGAATCCACTCTGTCTGATCCTGTTAGAATTTATAAATTTCTATGAGATCCCCTCTTACTCTTCCAAACTCCATTGAATATAATCCTAACTGACTTAGTTACCTCTCAAATACAGACCTGCCATCCCAGGAATCAGTCTGGTAAACCCTCGCTGTATCCCCTCTATAACAAGGAACATCCTTGCTCAGATAAGGAGACCAAAACTGCACACAATATTCCAGGTGTGGCCTCAACAAAGCCCAACACAATTGCAGCAAAACATCCCTATGTCTACATTCAAAGAGAGATTAGGCGCATATACAAAAGTACGCCATTCAGCCCCTCCAGCTCTGCTTTGCCATTCAATATAATCATGGTTACTCTCAATTGTAACTTTGACCACACGTTCTTGCCGCACCTCCACACCAGCCAGCCCGCCAACTTTCTCATTATCAATCTACCCAGCCCTGCCTAAAAATGGGCAGAGACCCAACCTACATCAATTCCCAGAAAAGACAGGGAACAATCTGGGAGAAGAGGAATCTCCTCATTTCTGATTCAATATGAAATTCCATTCAAACTTGAATGTGCTGTCACATGGTCAGTGCTGAGGGAGTGCCGCACTGTCAGAGGATCAGTGCTGAGGGAGTGCCGCACTGTCAGAGGGTCAGTGCTGAGGGAGTGCCGCACTGTCAGAGGGTCAGTGCTGAGGGAGTGCCGCACTGTCAGAGGGTCAGTGCTGAGGGAGTGCCGTACCGTCTGAGGGTTAGTACTGAGGGAGTGCCGCACCGTCAGAGGGTCAGTACTGAGGGAGTGCCGCACCGTCTGAGGGTCAGTGCTGAGGAGTGCCGCACTGTCAGAGGGTCAGTGCTGAGGGAGTGCCGCAGTGTCAGTGGTCAGTGCTGAGGGAGTGTGCCGCACTGTCAGAGGGTCAGTGCTGAGGGAGTGCCGCACTGTCAGAGGGTCAGTGCTGAGGGAGTGCCGCAGTGTCAGTGGGTCAGTGCTGAGGGAGTGCCGCACACTCATTAGTGGAGGGTCGAAAGGTCTGCGTTAACTGTGAGTGAGCTCTCTGATGGTAGAGGGTTATTTGTGAAGGAGTATTTGGGACGTTGTTAGATGGGACAGGGGGTGCAGCCCCCACATTGAGTTAGAAATGTTGAACTCATAAATGGGATGTGAGGAAAGAATTGAAATAAATTTAATTCCTACCCAAATGTGAAAGTTCAAAAGGTTCGAAGGCTCTGGAGAGGCAGAAGAGTAATTCCCAATCGGGATCTTTGACAGGGTGCAGGGAGGGAGCTGGAATCATTGCACTGAATCCCTGCTGGATTTTGGAATTATTTGGGATTGGTCTCTTGATCCACACTGCCCCTTCAATAACCATCATCATCGAAGCTAGCAAACTTCTCGCAATAAATCCACTCTGTCGATCCATAATAAACTCCACCGTTCGGAGGTGGTGCCTTGAATATCAAACTTTCTGTCCCAGCAAGCTCAGACATTATCTTAATTAAACATCTCCTCACAGATCGGCTGCTGGGGAAACTCAAGCGCAGGACCCGCAGTCGATAAGTTTCCCAGAGAGAATAAAGCAGCAGGCTCCTCTGTCCCAGGTAATGAAGGAATTTGTGATTCTGTGGCTATTCCGCCTCTCCCCCTCCTCAGCTCACTGTCCACTCGGAACAATGATGGCTGACAAAGGGTGTGAGAATGTAGACAAATCAAGCAATGGACCCAAACCCTCTTCCTATTCCTCCCAATGGACACAAACCCCCTTCCCATTCACTCCCACTGTACACAATCCCAATGGATCAAACTCCTTTCCATTCACATCCACTGTGCCTAATCCCAATGGATCAATCCTAATGGTTTGATCCATTGGGATTATGCACAGTGCGGCACTCCCTCAGCGCTGACCCTCTGACAGTGCGGCACTCATTCATTGAATCCTTTCCTATTCACTGCCACTGTACACAATTCCAAGGGATTTGATCCATTGGGATTGTGTACAGTGGGAGTGAATGGGAAGGGGTTTGATCCATTGGGATTGTGTACAGTGGGAGTGAATGGGAAGGGGTTTGATCCATTGGAATTGTGTACAGTGGGAGTGAATGGGAAGGGGTTTGATCCATTGGAATTGTGTACAGTGGGAGTGAATGGGAAGGGGTTTGATCCATTGGAATTGTGTACAGTGGGAGTGAATGGGAAGGGGTTTGATCCATTGGAATTGTGTACAGTGGGAGTGAATGGGAAGGGGTTTGATCCATTGGAATTGTGTACAGTGGGAGTGAATGGGAAGGGGTTTGATCCATTGGGATTGTGTACAGTGGGAGTGAATGGGAAGGGGTTTGATCCATTGGGATTGTGTACAGTGGGAGTGAATGGGAAGGGTTTGATCCATTGGAATTGTGTACGGGGAGTGAATGGGAAGGTTGGTGGGGATCCATTGGGATTGTGTACAGTGGAGTGAATGGGAAGGGGTTTGATCCCATTGGATTGGTACAGCGGGAGTGAATGGGAAGGGGTTTGATCCATTGGAATTGTGTACAGCGGGAGTGAATGGGAAGGTGTTTGATCCATTGGGATTGTGTACAGCGGGAGTGAATGGGAAGGAGTTTGATCCATTGGAATTGTGTACAGCGGGACTGAATGGGAAGGGGTTTGATCCATTGGGATTGTGTACAGCGGGAGTGAATGGGAAGGGGGTTTTGGCGCATTGCCTGGGATGTCTATATCCACACACCTTGTGAAGTCGTTAATTTCCAAGGGGACAGTGAGTGGGGGAGGGGGCTGTTTGATGACCTCCCCTCTGGCTAATCCCCAGTCTCCCTCACAACTTGATAGTCGTGCCATCCAGCTGGGTGGAGGGAGCAAAGCTGGGCTGTGTGTGTGTGTATGTGTGTGTGTGTGTGTATATGTGTGTGTGTGTATATGTGTGTGTGTCTGTGTGTGTGTATATGTGTGTCTGTGTGTGTGTGTATGTGTGTGTGTGTGTGTGTATGTGTCTGTGTGAGTGTGTGTATATGTGTGTGTGTCTGTGTGTGTGTGTGTATATGTGTGTGTGTGTCTGTGTGTGTGTATATGTGTGTCTGTGTGTGTGTCTGTGTATGTGTGTGTGTGTCCGGTGCAGGGCTGATCCTGGGCCGTACAGGCAGAGATCTGGAGGTGTCACTCTCACAGCTGAGAGGATGTGGTTATGAATAGAGCAATGCCAGAGGGCAGCAGAGACTCCAGTGCTCTGCACTGTCTGTTCTCAGTCAATGCTGAGTGCTGTGTTGAAATGATATATTCGAGCGTTAGCTGTCAAACGGTGACCTTGAGGCATGGGCTGAATGGGAAGAGGGGAATATATCAGTTCTACACTCCATCGTGACTGCCTGAAATACTGAGAGACTGCAGTGCTCAGCTCTACAGCATCATTAACAAAAGGCACACATCAACCAAGGCAAAAACCTCGAGAGACACATCAGACCAACCCTGATACCTGACCTCCCCAAACCTCGAGAGCAAAACTCCGCACAGCTCTGAGGGTCTGACTGTTCGGGAGCACGATTCCTGGATATTCCCCACCCGCTATCGCTGTCTCCTTCCCCACTGAGTCACAGCACAGAGCCAGAGACTATTCTCCCCACTGTCACCATACTAGCCCACTCACAAGTAGCACTCTTTGTTATTCACCCCCTCCCCAAATTTGGTTCAATTCAAATCATCATCCCCACCCCCCAATTGAAACTCCCCGCACCATCATAGTCCAGGCAGAACATTCCGGAAACCCAGTGACAGAGAGGGTGAGGAACCTCTACCCCAGTGAGAGTCAGTGCGTGTGGGACCCCAGTGAGAATCAGTGTGTGTGAGACTCCAGTGAGAATCAGTGTGTGTGGGACCCCAGTGAGAGTCAGTGTGTGTGGGGCCCCAGTGAGAGTCAGTGTGTGTGGGACTCCAGTGAGAGTCAGTGTGTGTGGGACTCCAGTGAGAATCAGTGCGTGTGGGACCCCAGTGAGAATCAGTGTGTGTGGGACCCCAGTGAGAATCAGTGTGTGTGAGACTCCAGTGAGAATCAGTGTGTGTGGGACCCCAGTGAGAGTCAGTGTGTGTGGGACCCCAGTGAGAGTCAGTGTGCGTGGGACCCCAGTGAGAATCAGTGTGTGTGAGACTCCAGTGAGAATCAGTGTGTGTGAGACTCCAGTGAGAGTCAGTCTGTGTGGGACCCCAGTGAGAATCAGTGTGTGTGGGACCCCAGTGAGAATCAGTGTGTGTGGGACCCCAGTGAGAATCAGTGTGTGTGGGACCCCAGTGAGAATCAGTGTGTGTGGGACCCCAGTGAGAATCAGTGTGTTGTGGACCCAGTGAGAATCAGTGTGTGTGGGACCCAGTGAGAATCAGTGGTGTGGGACCCCAGTGAGAATCAGTGTGTGTGAGGACCCCAGTGAGAGTCAGTGTGTGTGGGACCCCAGTGAGAATCAGTGTGTGTGGGACCCCAGTGAGAATCAGTGTGTGTGGGACCCCAGTGAGAATCAGTGTGTGTGGGACCCCAGTGAGAATCAGTGTGTGTGGGACTCCAGTGAGAGTCAGTGTGTGTGGGACCCCAGTGAGAATCAGTGTGTGTGGGACCCCAGTGAGAATCAGTGTGTGTGGGACTCCAGTGAGAATCAGTGTGTGTGGGACCCCAGTGAGAATCAGTGTGTGTGGGACCCCAGTGAGAATCAGTGTGTGTGGGACTCCAGTGAGAGTCAGTGTGTGTGGGACCCCAGTGAGAATCAGTGTGTGTGGGACCCCAGTGAGAGTCAGTGTGTGTGGGGCCCCAGTGAGAATCAGTGTGTGTGGGACCCCAGTGAGAATCAGTGTGTGTGGGACTCCAGTGAGAGTCAGTGTGTGTGGGACCCCAGTGAGAATCAGTGTGTGTGGGACCCCAGTGAGAGTCAGTGTGTGTGGGACCCCAGTGAGAATCAGTGTGTGTGGGACCCATTTCCAATGAGTGGGAGAGATGGCAGAGTGGGTGTATGATTTTTCTGTGGTGATAAATTGCTACTGTGCCAGGTTTTAACAGATGAACAAGAGCTTCGATAGTTGCCTCAGCTGATTAAACAGAACTTGGCCCTTTACTGAATTTTTGCATAATTAAAAATTATGAGACAAAACAGTTTCATAATTAATGTGCAAGATCTGGCTGACTCCAGTTTTTCAGCTCTACGTGTTCTCAGAAATGCCAGAGGCAAACACTGCGATTTCTGTGATTGAAAACTGTCCATTCTGCCCATCAAAAACATGCTAGCTCTTTGAGGGATCTCTTCAATTAGTCTCCACTCTCTCACCCCCATCTATCTCCGCAAATATTACCCCTTCCAGTATGTCTCCTGGACACAGGGACCTTACCCCCAGGGACAGGGGATCTTACCCCCAGGGACAGGGGACCTTACCCCCAGGGACAGGGGATCTTACCCCAGAGACAGGAGATCTTACCCCCAGGGACAGGGGATCTTACCCCAGAGACAGGGAGATCTTACCCCCAGGGACAGGGGATCTTACCCCAGAGACAGGGATCTTACCCCCAGGGACAGGGGATCTTACCCCAGAGACAGGGATTTACCCCAGGGACAGGGGATCTTACAGGACAGGGCTTTACCTCAGGGACAGGGGACCTTACCCCCAGGGACAAAGGATCTTACCCCCAGGGACAGGGGACCCTACCCCCAGAGACAAGGGATCTTACCCCCAGGGACAGGGGCCTTATCCCAGAGACAGGAGACCTTACCCTCAGGGACAGGGGGCCTTCTCCCAGGGACAGGGACCTTACCCCAGGGACAGGGGATCTTACCCCCAGGGACAGGGGCTTTATCCCAGAGACAGGAGACCTTACCCCCCAGGGACAAGGGATCTTACCCTCAGGGACAGGGGACCTTACTCCCAGAGACAGGGACCTTACCCCCAGGGACAAGGGATCTTACCCCCAGGGACAGGGGATCTTACCCCAGGGATTGGGGCTTTACCCCAGGGACAGGGGACCTTACCCCCCGGGACAAAGGATCTTACCCCCAGGGACAGGGGGCCTTACCCCCAAAGACAAGGGATCTTACCCCCAGAGACAGGGGACCTTACTCCCAGAGACCCAGGCCCTAACTCCCTGAGACAAGATCCCTAATTCCCAGAGACAAAGGTCCTAACTCTCTGAGACAGGGGCCCAACTCCCAGGGACAGGGGCCCAACTCCCAGGGACAGGGGGCCTTACTCCCAGGGACAGGGGTCCTTACTCCCAGGGACAGGGGCCCCACTCACAGAGACAGGGGCCCTTACTCACAGAGACAGGGGCCCTTACTCCCAGAGACAGGGGCCCTTACTCCCAGAGACAGAGGCCTACTCCAAGGACAGGGGCCCTTACTCCCAGAGACAGGGGCCCTTACTCCCAGAGACAGAGGCCTACTCCAAGGACAGGGGCCCTTACTCCCAGAGACAGGGGCCCTTACTCCCAGAGACAGAGGCCTACTCCAAGGACAGGGGCCTACTCCCAAGGACAGAAGCTTTACTCCCAGAACTGGGCCTCTCTCTATTCCCAGGGCCTGGTGCTTATTTGAAATCCTTCCAGCTGAGGGCAGAACACAGCACTCCAGCTGAGGCACAGCGAGTGATTTTAAAAAAAAGCTTAATACTGCCTTCCAGAAAATTCATTGAACAGAATTTCAATTGACAGACTCCCCCAGGTGTGATTCTGAACTCTAATATTATTGAGGGAAGACCCTCCGGATTTCAAAGCCAGTCCGTGAATCATCGAACAGCCATCATCAGTAACTCAGTCTGGGCCTACTCAGAATTGGAACCAGTCTGGGGAGATTTATGGGGCTTGCTTGCTGAGTCAGCACACACACACATCCAAAACCAGATGTGAACTGAAATTTCCTCCAATTTAATACTGACAAGGTGGAAGCCATTGTTTGCGGGGTTACAGCTCCAGACTCCGTCCCCTAGCAACCAACTCCATCCCTCTCCCTAATAACAGTGTGAAGCTAATCCCGTTCCTCGCCGTCTGTCCTGAGGTGAGACCCTAGTGCCATCACTCTGGCCGCCTGTTCCCACCTCTCTGATATCACCCGACTTTACCCTGTCCCAGCTGTTCAACTGCTGAAACCATCACCAATACCTACCTTACTTCCAGATTCGAGCTTTCCATCGCACTCCAGCTCCCCCTGACCACTCCAGCAGAGCGCTCATTGACCCTATACCCAGGGACATAGAGTACACAGCGACATAGTGTACACAGGGACACAGAATAGGGACACAGAGTACACAGGGACGCAGTATACAGCGACATAGTGTACACAGGGTACGCAGGACACAGGGTACACAGGGTCAAGTGTATACAGGGTACGCAGGACACAGGGTACACAGGAACACAGTGTAGACAGGATACACAGGGACCCAGAGTACACAGGGGCACAGCGTACAAACGGACACAGTGTACACAATGTATACAGGGTACACAGCGTACAAAGGGACACAGCATACAAAGGTACACAGGGACACAGGTACACAGGGGACCCTGGGACACACTGAACACAGCACTCCAGCTGTGGCACAGCAAGTGATTTCAAAAAAGCTTAATGCTGCCTTCCAGAAAATTCTCTGTAATCTCCTCCATTCCCTATATCCCTCCCTATCTCTGTAACCTCCTCCAGTCCACTCCAGAGAAACAGAGAGAGAGGCAGACAGAGAGAGAGAGAGGGACAGAGAGACAGAGAGAGAGAGACAGAGACAGGGAGAGAGACAGAGAGAGAGACAGAGAGAGAAACAGGGAGAGAGAGAGAAGAGAGAGACAAAGGGAGAGACAGAGAGAGAGAGTAGAGGGAGAGAGAGAGAAAAACTCAGAGAGAAACAGGGAGAGAGAGAGGGAGAGAGAGACGGAGAGACAGAGAGCGAGAGCAAGAGACATACACGGAGAGAGAGACAGAGAAAAACAGAGAGAGGCAGAGAGAGAGAGAGAGAGAGAGACAGAGAGTTTTAGTTGAACAGTCAGTGTCCGGGGAGTACGGGCAGGGATATTCAGTGAGTTTCCCTCAATGGTTGGATTAAATATCACTTGATCTGAATTTAAACTGGAGAATTTCAGCGAGCGAAACATTTGAACGAGAGGAGATATGTTAATTCATCTCTTCCCACATTATCAGCTTGATTTCTGCCTGAATCCATTACATTCAGAACCAGTAACACTTCCTGAATACACTAACTCTGCCGAGGGCTCGATGTGCTTCTCCTTATCCTCCAATCCCTGCTAGTTTCTCTCTCTCTCTCTTCCTTCTCTCTCTCTCTGTCTCTCACTCTGTCTCTCTCTTTCTTCTCTCTCTCTCACTGTCTCTGTCTCTCTTTCCCTCCCTATCTCTCTCTCTCTCTATCTGTCTTTCTCCCTGCCTCTCTGTCCCTGTCTCTCTCTGGTTCTCTCTTTGTCTGTTTCTATCTCTGGCTCTCTGTCTCTCTCTCTCTCTTTCCGGCTCTCTGTCTCTCTCTTTCTATCTGTCTCTGTCTGACTCTATCTATCTGTGTCTCTGACAGTGCTGCATTCCCTCAGTACTTCCCTGGTGAGGTAGAGTAGATTGTTTGCGCGTGCCCCCAATTCCCAATAACCACTCTCCCGCAAGGAAATATTACAGCAGTGAGAGTGTGAGAGTGCCAGCCGATATTCCTGATCACTCTCGGTTATTCCTGGGAGTTTTAACCCGGAGAATGTGCGGTGGGAAATCAGCATCGTGGGATTGGTGTCTGCGCTGATACAGTGTTGGGAAGACTGTCTCCGTGTATTTGATGTGGAAATGCCAGTGTCGGATTGGGATAAACACAGTAAGAAGTCTCACAACACCAGGTTAAAGTCCAACAGGTTTATTTGTTAGCAGAACCCACCAGCTTTCGGAGAGCCGCCCCTTCATCAGGCGAGTGGGATTTCTGTTCACAAACCGGGCGTATAACGACCCAAACTCAATTTACAAAATAGTGGTTGGAACGGGAGCTTTTACAAAACCTGTAAAGTCTCGCATTCCAACCACTATTTTGTAAGTTGAGTTTGTGCCTTTATATACCCTGATTGTGAACACGAGTCCCACTCACCTGATGAAGGGGCAGTGCTCCGAAAGCTCGTGGCTTTTGCTACCAAATGAACTTGTTGGACTTTAACCTAGTTCTGTCTGTTTGCCCCAGTTTTTCAGCATTTCCACAATCCTCAATTCACCTGTTAGATAACTGGCAGCATCTAAATCTCCCATCAGTAACGTCGCCTGCTTCTTGTTACTCATTCCCTTTCAATGTTCTTTCTTATCTTTACTTGTTTTCACTGTCTCATTTATTCCACCCATGAACCTGTTTAAACCACTGGGATTAGAACAAGTCTATTCATGGCTGTGTGTACGGTACACACGCACTGGGACTGACACACACACGCACACACTGGGACTGACACACACACACACACTGGGACTGACACACACACACGCACTGGGACTGACACACACACACACACTGGGACTGACACACACACACACACTGGGACTGACACACACACACACACACACACACTGGGACTGACACACACACTGGGACTGACACACACACACGCACTGGGACTGACACACACACACACACACACACACCCACACTGGGACTGACACACACACACACACACACGGGACTGACACACACACACACACATGGGACTGACACCACACACACACACACACTGGGACTGACACACACACACACACCACACACACCCACACACACACCACACACACACTGGGACTGACACACACACACACACACTGGGACTGACACACACACACAACAACACATACAACACTGGACTGACACACACACACACACACACTGGGACTGACACACACCACACACACACACACACACTGGGACTGACACACACACTGGGACTGACACACACACACACTGGGACTGACACCACACACACACTGGGATTGACACACACACCACACACACACAACACACACACACTGGGACTGACAACAACACACACACTGGGACTGACACACACACACACTGGGATTGACACACACACACACACACGGGACTGACACACACACACACACACACACAAACACACACTGGGACTGACACGCACACACACACACGGGATTGACACACGCACACACACACAAAACACGGGACTGACACACACACACACACCACACACCACACACACACACACACACACACACACACACACACACACACACACACCACACACACTGGGACTGACACACTCACACACACACGCACAGAGAGGACTCTGTAAGGGAGTCGTTGTGTATACTGTACATGCACATGTGTGGAATAGAGGGTGATTTAGCTAATTGGATTAGGAATTGGCTGGCAGATAGAAGACAGAGGGTGGTGGTTGATGGGAGATATTCATCGTGGAGTTCGGTGACGAGTGGTGTGCCTCAGGGGTCTGTTTTGGGTCCCTGCTGTTTGTAATTTTTATAAATGATCTGGATGAGGGTATTGAGGGATGGATCAGTAAATTTGCAGATGATACTAAAGTTGGTGGTGTGGTAGATAGTGAAGAGGGGTGTTTTAGTTTACAGAGTGACTTGGACAAGTTGCAGAGCTGGGCCGAGAGGTGGCAAATGGAGTTTAATGTGAAAAGTGTGAGGTAATGCACTTTGGCAGGAACAATAAATGTGTAGAGTATAGGGCTAATGGTAGGGCTCTTAATAGTGTTGAGAACAGAAGGATCTTGGTGTATGTGTCAATAGATCCCTGAAAGTAGGCAGTCAAGTGGATAAAGTTGGTAAGAAGGCATATGGAGTCTTAGCTTTTATTGGCAGGGGGATTGAATTTAGGAGCCGCAGCATCATGTTGCAACTGTACAAAACTCTAGTGCGGCCGCACTTGGAGTATTGTGTGCAGTTCTGGTCGCCACATTATAAGAAAGATGTGGAGGCATTGGAGAGGGTACAGAGGCGGTTTACCAGGATGTTGCCTGGTATGGAGGGCAGGTCTTATGAGGAGAGGCTGAGGGATTTGAGGTTGTTTTCGTTAGAAAGGAGGAGGCTAAGAGGGGACCTGATCGAAACATATAAGATGATTAGAGGTTTAGATAGGGTGGACAGTGATAGCCTTTTTCCTAGGATGGACAAAGCTAGCACGAGGGGACACAGCTTTAAATTAAGGGGTGATAGTTATAGGACGGATATCAGGGGTAGGTTCTTTACCCAAAGGGTGGTTCGGGAGTGGAATGCCCTGCCTGCAGCAGTTGTAGATGCGCCAAGTTTGGTGGCGTTTAAGAGGTTAGTTGATAAGTATATGGAAGAGAAGGGAGTGGTTTAGTTTGGAGGGGCATTGCTTTTTATTTTGGTCGGCACAACATCGAAGGCTGAAGGGCCTGTTCTGTGCTGTATTGTTCTATGTTCTATGTACAGGAAGTGTATACACACACACTCATTCTCACAACTCACAGCTCAAAGGGAATCACTCCCAATTCTCGGGTTGGAGCAGGCTGGGAGAAGCTGCCTCATTTCTGTCTTTTGCTGATTAAAGTGAGTGCAGATTACAGCGAGCTTTCACAGTTCAGGCTCCTCACTGGCTCCCTGGGGATTCAGTGACAGATTAAGGAGAATTATAGTCCTTACAGCAACGACTTCTGCTCTGATTTGAGATTGAGGAAACCATGCAGGGTAATAAGGACTCCAATCCCTGTGGCGAAGATTCCGTAGCAGAGGCAATACAATAGCTTCTCCTGGGTTAACTCAACATTCCCAGCCCAGCGTTACTGACACACAGGAATTCGGACATTATATTGCTGACAAAATCCATCCCTTCTCCATTGCACTTCCCAAACTGTAGCTCACCGCATCTGAAATCAAAATATCGCCATTCACCCACTCTTCCACTCACTGCCCCACACTGGCCTCATTCAAATAACAACTCCCTATCTCTGTAACCTCCTCCAGCCCCTACACCCCTCCCCATCTCTGTAACCTCCTCCAGCCCCTACACCCCTCCCCATCTCTGTAACCTCCTCCAGCCCCTACACCCCTCCCTATATCCATAACCTTCTCCAGCCCCAACAACCCTCCCTATCTCTACAACCTCCTCCAGCCCCTGCACTCATCCCTATCTCCATAACCTTCTCCAGCCCCAACAACACCTCCCTATCTCTGTTACCTTCTCCAGTTCCAATACCCCTTCCTATCTCATATAATCTCCTCCAGCCCCTACACCCCTCCCTATCTCTGTAACCTCCTCCAGAACCTACACCCCTCCCTATCACTGTAACCTCCTCCAGCCCCTACACCCCTCCCTATCTCTGAAACCTTCTCCAGACCCTACACCCCTCTGAGATCTCTGTGTTCCTCCAATCCGGCCTCTTGAGCATCCCCCAATTCCCATCATTCCGCCACTGTAGGCCATGCCTTCAGCTGCCTCTGTCTCTCTGTTTCTGTCTCTGCCCTTCTCTCCATCTCTCTTTCTCTGTCTGTCTCTCTCTCTCTCTATCTGTCTCTCTCTGTTTCTCTCTCTCTCTCTATCTCTGACCCTCTCTCCATCTCTCTTTCTTTTTCTCTGTTTGTCTGTCTGTCTCTCTCTCTCTCTGTCCCCCCCCTCTCTCTGTCTTCCTGTCTCTCTGCCTCCCTGCTTCCCTCCCCCTCTCTCTATCTCCTTCTCTCCATCTCACTCTCTCTCTCACACCCATCAGTACTCCTTCAGCATAGCACTTGTGACAGTGCGGCGCTCCCTCAGCACAGCCCTTCTGACAGTGCAGCACTCCCTCAGTACTGACCCTCTGACAGTGCGGCACTCCCTCAGCACTGACCCTCTGACAGTGCGGCACTCCCTCAGCACTGCCCTTGACAGTGCGGCGCTCCTCGCACTACCTTTCTGACAGTGCGGCACTCCCTCAGCACTGACCCTCTGACAGTGCGGCACTCCCTCAGCACTGACCCTCTGACAGTGCGGCACTCCCTCAGCACTGACCCTCTGACAGTGCGGCACTCCCTCAGCACTGACCCTCTGACAGTGCGGCACTCCCTCAGTACTGACCCTCTGACAGTGCGGCACTCCCTCAGCACTGACCCTCTGACAGTGCGGCATCCCTCAGTACTGACCCTCTGACAGTGCGGCACTCCCTCAGCACTGACCCTCTGACAGTGCGGCGCTCCCTCAGCACTGACCCTCTGACAGTGCGGCACTCCCTCAGCACTGACCCTCTGACAGTGCGGCACTCCCTCAGTACTGACCCTCTGACAGTGCGGCACTCCCTCAGCACTGACCCTCTGACAGTGCGGCACTCCCTCAGCACTGACCCTCTGACAGTGCGGCACTCCCTCAGCACTGACCCTCTGACAGTGCGGCACTCCCTCAGCACTGACCCTCTGACAGTGCGGCACTCCCTCAGCACTGACCTTCTGACAGTGCGGCACTCCCTCAGCACGACCTCTGACAGTGCGGCACTCCCTCAGCACTGATCCTCTGACAGTGCGGCACTCCCTCAGCACTGACCCTCTGACAGTGCGGCACTCCCTCAGCACTGACCCTCTGACAGTGCGGCATTCCCTCAGCACTGACCCTCTGACAGTGCGGCACTCCCTCAGTACTGACCCTCTGACAGTGCGGCACTCCCTCAGCACTGACCCTCTGTACTGACCTTCTAAAGCTTTCAATACCAAAGATGAGTGGGAAGTTTACGGAAATATTTCCAGAGCTTATCGACCCGACCCCCTCCCCCCACCCACTCCTCCCCCGAAGCAGCTGAAGGCATGGCCGCCAATGGCAGAGTGATGGGAGTCGGGGGATAGGGAGGGTTAGGGGCTGGACGAGGTTACAGAGATAGGGAGGGGTGTCGGGACTGGAGGAGGTTACAGAGATAGGGAGGGGTGTAGGGGCTGGAGGAGGTTACAGAGATAGGGAGGGGGTGTAGGGGCTGGAAGGGGTTACAGAGATAAGGAGGGGGTGTAGGGGCTGGAGAGAGTTACAGAGATAGGGAGGGGAGTAGGGGCTGGAGGAGGTTACAGAGAAGGGAGGGGGTGTAGGGGCTGGAGGAGGTTACAGAGATAGGAGGGGTGTAGGGGCTGGAGGAGGTTACAGAGAGAGGAGAAGTGTAGGGGCTGGAGGAGGTTACAGAGATAGGGAGGGGTGTAGGGGCTGGAGGAGGTTACAGAGATAGGGAGGGGGTGTAGGGGCTGGAGGAGGTTACAGAGAAGGGGAAGGGGTGTAGGGGCTGGAGGAGGTTACAGAGAGAGGGAGAAGTGTAGGGGCTGGAGGAGGTTACAGAGATAGGGAGGGCTATAGGGGCTGGAGGAGGTTACAGAGATAGGGAGCGGTATAGGGGCTGGAGGGGGTTACAGTGATTGAGGAGGTTGTAGGGGCTGGAGGAGGTTACATGGTTAAGGAGGGCTGTGGGAGGTTTCGGAGTTGGGCAGGATAGACAAGAGCATGAAGGAGATTTTGACAAGAGGTAGATCGTGAGGTGGGAAGAGGGTGTGAGTCGAGAGGAGGGGGAGGGAGAAGGGGAAGGGAGCAGGGGGAAGAGAGGAGGGAAAATGAAGAGAGAGGACAGTTAGGGAGGAGGGTAAGGAGGAGGGGGTGTGAGGAGGGGGAGTGAGGAGGAGGGGGAGGAGGCAGATTATTCTGAGCTGTGCTATATTGAACGAGAGGGAATATTGTTTCCTGAGTAATGCAGGAAGAAGGTGAGGATCGCTTACCCAAACACAGCAGGAGAACAGTCAGAATATTCACTGTCCCGTCCATCCTTCAGACCCTCGGCGCTTTCCCCCTTCCCCGAGTACCAGCCTGTGTGATGTGCCCTCTCGCTCTGCCAGTCTTCCCCGAGACTCGCCCAGTGATATTCATCCAGCCTGGGCAGTGTCCACACCCCCCTGCCACTCACTGCCTCAATCAGGGCTTTGTGTGTGAATCAGTGGGGAGGCTACGGAACAGGCACAAACCGGACTGTCACACTCCCTGCTAAAGGGGCAGAGTCAGTCACCCTCCCCTTACCCCTGGCTGCCCGCTACCCCCAGGGTCAGAGCTGTTAAAGGCACCCCCCTCCTCCCCTGGACACAGAGCTACCCTTACATACACACTCACACTCACACACACACTCACACACTCACAGACACACACACACTCACACACACACACACACACACACTCACACACACTCACACACTCACACACACACTCACACACACACTCACACACACACACACTCACACACACACACACACACTCACACTCACATCTCTCAGTGTTTGTCACCCAGTCAATATCTCCCCCCAGTACAGGACGTGTACCAGCTATCTGTCTGTCCCCTGACACTGACCCCACTCACTCAGAACCCTCTATCTTCCCCGTACACACACTGTGCCTCATCCTCTGCTTCACTCTGTTCCTCTCCCTGTCTCTCTGTGAGTATCTCTCTCTATCTGTCGGACTATGGCTCCCGATGTCACTCCCCCCTCTCTGTCCCACCTTGCCTCTCCCTTTCTCCTTCTCCTTCTCTGTCACTTGCTATCTCCTGTTCTCTCTGCCCGTCTCTCCCTCTCTCTGCCCCTCACTCCCTCTCTCTCTGTGTCTTGCTCCCCCTATCCTTCGCCCCTCACTCCTTCCTCCCTCTGCCCTTCACTCATCTCTCTCTGCCCCCACTCACCCCTTCTCCACCCCTCACTCCCCCCTCTCTCTGCCCCTCACTCCCTCTCTCTCTGCGTCTTGCTCCCCCTATCCTTCGCCCCTCACTCCTTCCTCCCTCTGCCCTTCACTCATCTCTCTCTGCCCCCACTCCCCCCTTCCTCCGCCCCTCACTCCCTCCTCTCTCTGCCCCTCACTCACCTCTCCCTCTGCCCTCACTCTCCCACCCTCTGCCCCTCACTCCTAAGGGGAATTCTGGGCACAGGAACAGACTGAGGCCCTTCAGCCCCTCTGCCATGCTGTCCCATTTAATCAGATCACGGCCCATTTGGTTAACATTGCACTGCTTTCCCGCACTGTTGTCCTGCCCCTCAATATAAGACCAGAAGACATAGCAGCAGAATGAGGCCACTCAGCCCATCGAGTCTGCTCTGCTATTCAATCATGGCTGATATACTTCTCATCCCCATTCTCCTGCCTTTTCCCCATAACTCTTGATTATTAATCAAAAACTATCTGTCTCTGTCTTAAAGACACTCAGTGACCCGGCCTCCACAGCCTTCTGCGCAAAGAGTTCCACAGATTCCCCGCTCTCTGGCTGAAGAAATTCCTCCTCATCTCTGTATTAAAGGATCGTTCCTTCAGCCTGAGGTTGTGCCCTCTGGTTCGAGTTTTTCCTACTAACGGAAACATTCTCTCCATGTCCACTCTATCCAGGGCCTCACAGCATCCTGTAAGTTTTAATAAGATCCCCCCCTCATCCTTCTAAACCCCAACGAGTACAAACTCAGAGTCCTCAACCGTTCCTCATCCGACAAGCTCTTCATTCCTGGGATCATTCTTGTGAACCTCCTCTGGTCCCTTTCCAAGGCCGGCACACCCTTCCTTAGATACAGGGCCCAAAACTGATCACAATATCCAAATGACCAGAGCCTCATACAGCCTCAGAAACACATCCCTGCTCTTGTATTCTAATTCTCTCAACAAACACAAACATTGTATTCACCTTGCTAACTGCTGACTGAGCCTGTACGTTAACCTTGAGAGTATCTTGAACGAGGACTCCCAAATCCCTTTCTTGTTTCTGTTTTCCTAAGCATTTCCCCATTTAGAAGTTAGTCTATCCCTCCATTCCCCCTTCCAAAGTGCAGAACCTCACATTTTCCCACATTGTATTCCATCTGCGCAGGTAGTGATGGATTGGATGGGGGTGGGGTGTGTAGTGGGGCAGCACAAGCTCGTGAAGGGATGCGGAATGACACAGTACGTCGCAAAGCGCACGGCAGCCAATGGCAATCATCGGGTGTGGCCATGCCAATTTGTGCAGAGCAAGATCCCGCAAGCAACGAAGTGGCAACGGCTAACAGTTGAGAGAAGGTTTAGCAGACTAATCCTGGGAAAGGGGCTGGGGGTCTAATGAGGAAAGATTGGAGAGGTTAGGTTTGTATCCACTGGAGTTCAGAAGAATAAGAGGTAACTAGATCAAAGCCTTTAAGTTGCTGGGGGGTGTTGACAGGGCTGATATGGAGGGGATGTTTCCTCTTGTGGGGAAATCTAGAACTTGGGATCACTGTTTAAAAATAAGGGGTTGCCCATTACAGACAGAGATGGGGAGAAATGGTTTCCCTTAGAGACAGGATAAGTTTCTGGAACTCTCTAACTATGGTGGCACAGTGGTTAGCACTGCTATCTCACAGCGCCCGAGATCTGGGTTCAATTCCCGGCTTGGGTCACTGTCTGATGGAGTCAGCACATTGTCCCCGTGTCTGCCTGGGTTTCCGCCCACAGTCTAAAGATGTGCAGGTTAGGTGGATTGGCCATGTTAAATTGCTCCTTAGTGTCAGGGAGACCAGCTAGGGTAAATGCATGGGGTTATGGGGATAGGGCCTGGGTGGGATTGTGGTCGGTGCAGACTGGATGGGCTGAATGGCCTCCTTCTGCACTGTTCTATGATTCCAAAAGGCAGTAGAAGTCTCTGAATATTTTTAAGGCAGAGCAAGAAAGATTATTGATTAATGAGGTGGGGGTGGGGAGGTTAAAGGTTATCTGGAGTTTGGCAGGAATGTGGGATTGAGGTTCCATAGAATGGGCCATCAGGCTGGAGGGGCCGATTTGCCTACTCCAGTTCCAAATTCCTACATTGATCTCTGTCAGTGCGGCTGCGATTACGGGATTGTGAAAGGAAGTTGGAGGATTTTGTCTCTCCTTTTCTTCTGCCAAGTGCTTGGGAATGTTTCTTGTAAGATTAAGAGCTGGCTACAAGTTACTGTTCTTGTTTTATGAAGAAAGTGGCAGGGAGGAGATGTTGGAGGTAATCGGATGTGACATTGCAGACTTGCTCGCAATCATTACCAGTCTATCTCTCTGCACGTATCAAAACCTATCTGAAGAAAGTAATGTGTAGAATTGGTTCTTCTCTCTCACCCCACGGTGTGTTCATTCTCCGCAGAGATTAATGTCAATGGAAATGGCCCCTTTCAAAGAACAAAAAACAGTGTAGCATAGAAACAGGCCATTTGGTCCTCCAAGACATGCCCATCATGATACCCTAACTAAACTGAGAAGAACCTTCTGCCATGACTCCGTCCCTATCTCTCTCCCTGTTCATGTACCCATCCAGATGCCTCTTACACGTTGCCAATGTGCCCCCTCTGGCAGCCCATTCCGGGCACTCTCTGCATGGAAAACCTCCCCCTGCACATCCCCCTTAAACCATGTCCCCGTGTGGATCCAAACCTTGCGAATCTACTGCCATGTAGAAGGAAGTGTTTGAAATTCCTCTCCCAGCCATTCCCCAGTCTGATTTGGAAGTTCCATCGCAGGAATCCTGGAATTCCCTCCCTAACGGCACGTGGATTAATCCAGATTCAAGAAGGCAGCAGCACCTTCTCAAGAATGAGCAATGAAAATCCTGGCCAGCCTGTGATGTCCATGACCCACCAATGAATAAAAACAGTTTGACACTTTCATCCTGGGGAAAAAGCCTCTGACTGTCCACCCTGCCTCTCCTAATTTTGTAGACCTCACCCCTAAAGCCTCCACCTTTCCAGTGGAAACAACCCTAGTTTGTGATGCGGAGGTGCCAGCGTTGGACTGGGCTGGGCACAGGAAGAGGTTTCACAACACCAGGGTAAAGTCATCGAGATGGACCACACGTCAGAACAGCACCCAGCAGGTACGTAGTCATGTAACTCGGCCAACATTGTCTACTTGGTGTCCCGAGGCTTGGTGAGACCTTGCGGACGCTACGACAACGGATGAATGAACATTTCGTGACAATCATCAGACCAGAGTGTTCCCTTCCTGTTGGGGAACGTTTGGCCTCTGATCTTCGGATAAACGTTCTTCAAGGGGGCCTTCACAACACATGACAGTGCAGAGTTGCTGAGCAGAGACTGATAACCAAATTTTGCACACATGAGGACGGTCTTAACCAGGATCTTGGCTTCATGTCACACTATCTGTAACCCCCGTGACTTGCCTGGGTTAGCTAAACCTCACTTACTGTGCTGTCTGGAGACAATACACATCTCTCTAACCTGTGCTTAACCCTCTCTCCACTCACATTGTCTGCCCCTGTAGATGCTTCCTGTAAAGACCATGTCTCTGTCTATATTTGGTCTCTAAATATATCAGAAAGTCGAGAGTAAACCCGACTCTCTGCTCACGTGAAGAAGGAGCAGTGCTCCGAAAGCTTGTGCTGCCAAATAAACCTGCTGGACTTTAACCTGGTTAAAGTCCTAATCCTAGTTTATTCAACTAGTTTATCCTATCCTAGTTTATTCCCAATCCTAGTTTATTCAACCTCTGCTCAGAGTCAACGCCCTGGGGACCAGGCAACATCTGGGAGAAGCTTCTTTACCCTCTCTCCAAAGCTTCCACGTCCTTCTGGATGTGTATTCCCTGACCATTCCTATTCGAACTGTGTGCAGTTCCAGAATTCCAGAAGGAGGAGACGGCGGGGCGGGGGGGGTGTCGAATCCACCGAAGTGCTTCCCTGCACTGGTCAGTCGATCCCCAACAGCCTTCCTGGCTAACAAGAGGCTTCATTTTTTGAGAGGAGTTTGTGGCTCTGGCAGCAATTGGTGCGCACAGCAAGATCCCACACACATTAATGATAATGACCCAGAATTTTTTTTTCACTGATGTTGAGGGATAAATATTGGTCCCGGGACACAGTGGGGGCAATCCACCCCAATCCCTTTCCCAACTCTCTTTCCCCTTCCAAATAGAGAGCGTGAGAGCTGTTACATGCACCCCGAGTGGGCAGGCAGCTCTGCTCTGAAAGGGTTTGCAGTTTAGACCGCGGATGTTTACTGTCACTTCCCCGTTACACCCGGTTGCTGCCTTGCTTTGTCAAGTCTCTAGATTCTCATGGTAACCCTCGGGAACGGCTCACTCCCCCGTTCAGGAGTCTGTATGTCTGAAACTCTGTCTTTTAATTAAATTCCTCAGACTCCGCGCCTCCTGTTTGCTGACACTCTGCCAATGCGTTTGCTGGACAAATATTTAAACATATTGTTGGCGGTCTTCACTGCGATATTTCTCATACAAGGATCATCTCGATAGACAGAGAAACTTCCGCAATGCAAAACGGCACAGAAAATTCAGCCTCAAAGCACAACGTTCAACCAAATCCTCACTCCCACTGCGCACAATCCCAATGCATCAAACCAATCCCATTCACTCCCACTGCGCACAATCCCAATGCATCAAACCAATCCCATTCACTCCCACTGCGCACAATCCCAATGGATCAAACCCCTTCCCATTCACTCCCACTGCACACAATCCCAATGGATCAAACTCCTTCCCATTCACTCCCACTATATACAATCACAATGGATCAAACCCCTTCCCATTCACTCCCACTATATACAATCCCAATGGATCAAACTCCTTCCCATTCACTCCCACTGTACACAATCCCAATGGATCAAATCCCTTCTCATTCACTCCCACTGTACACAATCCCAATGGATCAAACCCCTTCCCATTCACTCCCACTGTACACAATCCCAATGGATCAAACTCCTTCCCATTCACTCCCACTGTACACAATCCCAATGGATCAAACTCCTTCCCATTCACTCCGACTGTACACAATCCCAATGGATCAAATCCCTTCTCATTCACTCCCACTGCACACAATCCCAATGCATCAAACCATTCCCATTCACTCCCACTGTACACAATCCCAATGGATCAAACTCCTTCTCATTCACTCCCACTGAACACAATCCCAATGGATCAAACCCCTTCCCATTCACTCCCACTGTATAAAATCCCAATGGATCAAATCCCTTCCCATTCACTCCCACTGTACACAATCCCAACGGATCAAACCCCTTCCCATTCACTCCCACTGTACACAATCCCAATGGATCAAACCCCTTCCCATTCACTCCCACTGCACACAATCCCAATGGATCAAACCCCTTCCCATTCGCTTGCATTGTACACAATGCCAATGGATCAAACTCATTCCCATTCACTCCCACTGTGCACAATCCCAATGGATCAAACCCCTTCCCGTTCACTCCCACTGTACACAATCCCAATGGATCAAACCCCTTCCCATTCACTCCCATTGTGCAGAATCCCAATGGATCAAACCCCTTCCCATTCACTCCCATTGTACACAATTCCAATGGATCAATCTCCTTCCAAATCACTTCCACTGAACACAATCCCAATGGATCAAACCCCTTCCCATTCACTCCCACTGCGTACAATCCCAATGGATCAAACTCCTTCCCATTCACTCCGACTGTACACAATCCCAATGGATCAAACCCCTTCCCATTCACTCCCACTGTACAATCCAAGGATCAAATCCTTCCCATTCACTCCCACTGTACACAATCCCAATGGATCAAACCCCTTCCATTCACTCCCACTGTACACAATCCAATGGATCAAACACCTTCCCATTCACTCCCACTGTATAAACCAATGGATCAAATCCCTTCCCGTTCACTCCCACTGTACACAATCCCAATGGATCAAACCCCTTCCCGTTCACTCCCACTGTACACAATCCCAATGGATCAAACCCCTTCCCATTCACTCCCACTGAACACAATCCCAAGGGATCAAACCCCTTCCCATTCACTCCCACTCTATACAATCCCATTGGATCAAACCCCTTCCCATTCACTCCCACTGTATACAATCCCAACGGATCAAACCCCTTCCCATTCACTCCCACTGTACACAATCCCAATGGATCAAATCCCTTCTCATTCACTCCCACGCTACACAATCCCAATGGATCAAACTCCTTCCCACTCACTCCCACAGCGCACAATCCCAATGGATCAAACCCCTTCCCAATCACTCCCACTGCGCATAATCCCAATGGATCAAACCCCTTCCCATTCACTCCCACTGTACACAATCCCAACGGATCAAACCCCTTCCCATTCACACCCACGGCGCACAATCCCAATGGATCAAACCCCTTCCCATTCACTCCCACTGCGCATAATCCCAATGGATCAAACCCCTTCGCATTCACTCCCACTGTATACAATCCCAACGGATCAAACCCCTTCCCATTCACTCCCACTGTATACAATCCCAACGGATCAAACCCCTTCCCATTCACTCCCACTGTACACAATCCCAATGGATCTAACTCCTTCCAATTCACTTCCACTGAACACTATCCCAATGGATCAAATCCCTTCCCATTCACTCCCACTCTATACAATCCCAATGGATCAAATCCCTTCCCGTTCACTCCCACTGTACACAATCCCAATGGATCAAACCCCTTCCCATTCACTCCCACTGTACACAATCCCAATGGACCCAAACCCCTTCCCATTCACTCCCACTGTACACAATCCCAATGGACCCAAACCCCTTCCCATTCACTCCCACTGTACACAATCCCAATGGATATAACCCCTTCCCATTCACTCCCACTGTACACAATCCCAATGGATCAAACCCCTTCCCATTCACTCCCACTGTACACAATCCCAATGGATCAAACCCTCCCATTCACTCCCACTGTACACAATCCCATGGATCAAACCCCTTCCCATTCACTCCCACTGTACACAATCCCAATGGATAAACCCTTCACATTCACTCCCACTGTACACAATCCCAATGGATCAAACCTTCCCATTCACTCCCACTGTACACAATCCCAATGGATCAAACCCCTTCCCATTCACTCCCATTGTACACAATCCCAATGGATCAAACCCCTTCCCATTCACTCCCACTGTACACAATCCCAATGGATCAAACCATTCCCATTCACTCCCATTGTACACAATCCCAATGGATCAAACCATTCCCATTCAGTCCCATTGTACACAATCCCAATGGATCAAACTCCTTCCCATTCACTCCCACTGTACACAATCCCAATGGATCAAACCATTCCCATTCACTCCCATTGTATACAATCCCAATGGATCAAACTCCTTCCCATTCACTCCCACTGCGCACAATCCCAATGGATCAAATCCCTTCCCATTCACTCCCACTGCGCACAATCCCAATGGATGAAACCCCTTCCCAATCACTCGCATTGTACACAATCCCAATGGATCAAACCATTCCCATTCACTCCCATTGTATACAATCCCAATGGATCAAACTCCTTCCCATTCACTCCCACTGCGCACAATCCCAATGGATCAAATCCCTTCCCATTCACTCCCACTGTACACAATCCCAATGGATCAAACCATTCCCATTCACTCCCATTGTATACAATCCGAATGGATCAAACTCCTTCCCATTCACTCCCACTGCGCACAATCCCAATGGATCAAACCCCTTCCCATTCACTCCCACTGCGCACAATCCCAATGGATCAAATCCCTTCCCATTCACTCCCACTGTGCACAATCCCAATGGATGAAACCCCTTCCCAATCACTCGCATTGTACACAATCCCAATGGATCAAACTCCTTCCCATTCACTCCCACTGTACACAATCCCAATGGATCAACCCCTTCCCATTCACTCCCATTGTACACAATCCCAATGGATCAAACCATTCCCATTCACTCCCATTGTACACAATCCTAATGGATCAAACCATTGTACACAATCCCATTAATGGAACAGTGTTAATCTGCCTCTCACCAGCTTATCCAATTTAAACAAATCTTCTCTCAATCCGAGCTTTGCCAACCCAAACCTCTGAGCTAAAATCCCATCATCTCCGGATCTGTTCTGGTGAATCTCTCCTCACACCCTCTTGAGGATCCTTACCAGCCACCTCCACTCAGTGAGACTATGAATGATCTGTGATCTACCCATTTCTCCACCTTCACTCTGTATCCCTCAATCCCTTTGGAGAAAAAAATCTCCCAGTCTCCCAGATTGAAAATCAACAGTTGGATCAATCTCTGTTTGGAAGAGAGGATTCCCAAATTTTCCCTCCCTTTGTGTGTCAGAGTCTTTCCCCATTTCACTCCCAAAAGGTAGGACTCTTGACTCTGATCCCTCGTCCTTGACTCCCCCCAACAGGTGTAAATAGTTTCTCTCTATCCATCCCTGTCTGTTCCCCTCAATATCTTAAAAAACCTTGATAAGATTCGCTCCACCTTATCATCTGAAATTCCAGGGAATACAAGGCTATTTGGCATGAAGATGCAGCACATTCTGTCACTGGTTAACTCCTATCTACTTCCAACTGAGACTCCGCCCCCCCATGTCATTCATAAGCAACGTGATTGGATATTCCATGGTCAAATAGCCTTCATTCTGACCATTTCACTGCTGGAAAGAGAGAAGTGTTGCTGAAGTTTTTCAACTTCCACTTATCAGGACAAATACAAGAATACCAAATTTCAAACTATCACAACAGCTTACACCACAAGAGGAAAGGTTCCAATTAGTTAGCAATTCTCTCTGATGAGTGTTCAATGACGTGTAGGTTAGGTGGATTGGCCATGCTAAATTGCCCCTTAGTGTCCAAAGATGTGCAGTTGGGTGGATTGGCCATGTTAAATTGTCCCTTAATGTCCAAAGATGTGTAGGTTAGGGTGGATTGGCCATGTTAAATTGCCTCTTAGTGTCCAAAGATGTGTAGGTTAGGGTGGATTGGCCATGCTAAATTGTCCCTTAGTGTCCAAAGATGTGTAAGTTAGGGTGGATTGGCCATGTTAAATTGCCCCTTAGTGTTCAAAGATGTGCAGGTTGGGTGGATTGACCGTGCTAAATTGCCCCTTAATGCCCAAAGATGTGTGGGGTAGGTGGATTGGCCATGCTAAATTGTCCCATAGTGTCCAAAGATGTGCAGGTTAGGTGTATTGACCATGCTAAATTGCTCCTTAGTGTCCAAAGATGTGCAGGTTGGGTGGATCGGCCATGCTAAATTGCCCCTTAGTGTCCAAAGATGTGCAGGTTAGGTGGATTGGCCATGCTAAATTGTCCTTTAGTGTCCAAAGATGTGTGGGATAGGTGGATTGGCCATGCTAAATTGCCCTTTAGTGTCGAATGATGTCTGGGTTAGTTGGATTGGTCATGCTAAATTATCCCCTAGTGTTCAATGATGTGTGGATTAAGTGGATTGTCCATGCTAAATTGTCCCTTAGTGTCCAAAGATGTGCAGCTTAGGTGGATTGGCCATGCTAAATTGCCCCATAGTGTTTAATGATGCATAGTTAGGTAGATTGGCCATGCTAAATATTACAGGGATAGGGTGGGGGAGAGGGCCTGGGTAAGATGCTCTTTCAGAGATGGGTACAGACTGAATGGGCTGAATGGCCTCCTTCTGCACTGTAGGAATTCTATGATTCCTCACCATTTAGCCTAAGTCCACTTTCCAGTGCTTGTTGCCCTTGACGCATCACCTCGAGCTTATGATGTTTTCTTACACATGATGTAGGGACATGCCTCCATCTCGGGGTGAGAGTTCCAATCCCCCTCTCCCCAGGATAAACAAAACCACTGCTCAGTAATCCTTTTAACCAATTGAATGACCCTCCTGTGTCCTGTTTATTGACTTCTCCCTCTCTCTGCAGAGGGATACGGGACTCGCGTACACAGTCTATAGAACCTCAGCCTCCACTTAATCTAATTACCATTCTTCCGTCTGGAATATCGATTGCTATTGATCCCTAGACATCTTGTCCTGTGTGCTGAAAGCTCAAACAATCCCTCTCGTTCTCTCATCCGTTCCCTCCCTCCCGTTCCACTCGATCTCACAGTCAACTTTGCGGAGGACACACAAATTGGATGGGAAGGCAAGCGGTCGGGACGACACAGAGGACAGGATTTTCCGGCTGCACATCGCCCCAAATCCGAAAAATCCCACTCAAGGTCGCTATACCACCCCCCATCTCCCTGCGCCCACTAATTTCTGCTCTGCGCACTTTGGAAAAATTTCCCTCCAGAGGGTTAAGCGAATTTCATTTGATTCATTATTGTCGCATGTATTGGTACAGAGTGAGAAGCATTGTTTCTTGTGCACTATTCAGACCAAAGCATACTGTTCACAGAGAAGGAAAGGAGAGGGGGCAGAATGTAGTTACAGTCACAGTGAGGGTGTAGAGAATGATCAACTTAGTGTGAAGTAGGTCCATTCAAAAGTCTGACGGCAGCAGGAAGAAGCTGTTCTTGAGTCGGTTGGTACGTGATCTCAGATAGAAACAACAGAATCAAAGAACATTACAGCACAGAAACAGGCCTTTCGGCCCTTCTTGGCTGTGCTGAACCATTTCTCTGCCTAGTCCCACTGACCTGCACCTGGAGCATACCCCTCCACACCCCTCTCATCGATGTAAGGTGGATGAGAGGGAAGAAGGTGGAAGAGAGAATGTCCGCGGTGTGTGGGGTCCTTAATTATGCCGGCTGCTTTTCCTGAGGCTGCAGGAAGTGTAGACAGAGTCAATGAATGGGAGGCTGGTTTGTGTGATGGACTGGGCTACACACAACCCTTTGTGGGTGGCACGGTGGCACAGTGGCTCGCATTGCTACCTCACAGTGCCAGGATCCAGGTTCGATTCCCAGTTTAGATCACTGTCTGTGTGGACATTCTCCCCATGTCTGCGTAGGTTTCCCCTGGGTGCTCCAGTTTCCCCCACAGTCTGAAGGGTGTGCTGGTTGAAGGGATCGACTGTGCTAAATTCTTCCTCAGTGTACCCAAACAGGTGCTGCAGTGTGGCAACTCGGGGATTTTTATAGTAACTTCATTGCAGGGTTAATGTAAACCTACTTGTGACTAATAAATAAACTACTACTGGTTTCTTGCAGTCTTGGGCGGAAAAGGAGCCATACCAAGCTGTGATACATCCAGAAAGAATGCTTTCTGTGGTGCATCTGTGAAAGTTGTAAAAAGTGAGTGGGAAAATCTTGGCAGATGGGATACAATGCAGGAAAATGTGAAGTTGTGTACTTTGTCAGAAGAAGGAAGAAGGTAAATATTATCTGAATGGAGAAAGACTGCAGAAAGCTGCAATACAGAAGGATCTGGGGGTCCTGGTGTGTAAATTAGAAAAATGTAGCATGCCATTCAGCAGATAGTTGGGAAGGTGAATGGAATTTTGGATTTTATTCCAAAGCGAATGGGATATAAAATTAGGGAAGTCTTGTTAAAACTGTACAAAGCACTGGTTAGACCACACCTTAGAACAGAGTTTAGGTACCTTTACCTAAGGAAAGATATACCCAAATTGGAGGCAGTTCAGAGAAGATTGACTAGATTGATTCTGGGTATGGGAGGATTTTCTTATGAGAAGCACAGTGGGTTAGCGCTGCTGCCTCACAATGCCAGGGACCCAGGTTCGATTCCCAGCAAAGTGGCACAGTAATTAGCACTGCTGCCTCGCAGCACCAGGGACCCAGATTCGATTCCCAGCACGGTGGCACAGTGGTTAGTGCTGCTGCCTCACAATGCCAGGGACCCAGGTTCGATTCCCAGCAAAGTGGCACTGTGGTTAGCGCTGCTGCCTCACAGCGCCAGGGACCCAGATTCGATTCCTGGCACGGTAGCACAGTGGTTAGTGCTGCTGCCTCGCAGCGCCAGGGACCAGGGTTCGATTCCAGGCATGATGGTATAGTGGTTAGCACTGCTGCCTCTCCATGCCAGGGACTTGGGTTCAATTCCAGGCACAACAGCACAGTGGTTAGCACTGCTGCCTCACAGTGCCAGGGCCTCAGGGTTCGATTCCCGGCTTGGGTCACTGTCTGTGAAGAGTTTGCACATTCTCCCTGTGTCTGTGTGGGTTTCCTCCGGGTGCTCCAGATCCAAAGATGCGCGGGTTAGTTTGATTGGCCACGCTAAATTGACCCTTAGCATCAGGGGGAATTAGCAAGGGTAAATGCGCGGGGTTATGGGGTTAAGTACTGGGTGGGATTGCTGTCGATGTGACTTAATGGGCTGAATGCCTTCTTCTGCTCTGTGGGATTCTATAATTCTATGACCTGGGTCATTACCTCGATGCTGTGTGTGGGATCTTGCTGAACGCAAACTGCCTGTTGGGTTTTCGACATTACAACAATGAGCTCCCTTCAAAACAATCCCCTCATTGGCTGGGAAAGGCTTTGGAATGTTCCGAGAGATTGACAGGGCACCAATGAAATGCAACTTTCCCTCTCTACCTCCTCGTTGGACCAAGCTTTTGGTGACCCCTCCATGTTGTGTGTCTCAATGCTGGACTTTTCCTCGATTTACCAAGCCCTTTGGTACGACAGTCTTCTCCCTCTCTCTGCACTCAGTCACACACTCCAGCCACTCGCTTTGACCTCGTTTTGCGGACGTGCCTCGGCCCCACGGCCTAAGTTTCCTCAATAGGTCGAAGCCTAACTCGGTGATAGGGCCCTTTCCAGACTCGGGTAATCGGCCTCCTGGGGTGAGGTGTTGGGAGGGGGAGGGCGGAGGAGTGGGCGGGTGGTAGGGCTGGGGCAGGGGAGGCATATCCTCCAGAGCAAACAACAATGGGACTGTTCAGGGCGTGAGTGACAGAACCGAGTAGGCCGGGGAGCCTGAGGCCTACACATTTGAAGCTAGATTTCCGAGGCAGGACAAGGCTTTTCAAATGGATAATTTCAAGATCAAATTTATAATCCACACACTATTTCCCAAATGAGGCCGAACTCTGATTAACTGTTAAATTAATTTGCCTGCCTGCAAATTGCGGACAAATTGAGTAGGCCAGATTCCCCCCAGAGTTTTCTCAATCAGCACTGTCCAATTCCTTTTCATTTCTGTAGCACCCTGGAACCGAGTGTAATTTTTCTGGTCACCTTATTATCAAAAATATATTATTAAACTAGAAAGAGTGCAGAAAACATTTATTAGATGCTACCGGGACTTGATGATTTGAGTTATAGGAAGAGGCTGAATAGAATAGAACTGTTTTCTCTGGAGCATGAAAGGCTTGGGATGATCTTCTAGAGCTTTATAAAATAATGAGGGATTTAAATGAGATCGTCAACACTTTTTTCCAAAGGTAGGGGAGTCTAAAACTAGAGGGCATAGGTTTACGGTGAGAGGGGAGAGATACAGAAGGGTTCAGAGGGGCAACATTTTCACACAGAGGGGGCTAAGTGTCAGGAACAAGGTGCCAGAGGTTGTAGGAGAGGTGGGTATAATTTTGTTTTCGAAAAAGCTTCTAGGCTGTTACATGGGTAAGATGGGTACAGAGGGATATGGGCCAAACGCAGGGATTTACAACTAACTTCGGGGTTTACCAAAAGGGCAGCATGGACAAGTTGGGCTGAAGGTCCAGTTTCCATCTGTAAACTTCAACACTCTATTATTGCACCCCCTCCATCCATCCACCTCCTCTACAGCACAGGGTGAGGGAGCAGGGAGGGGTTTGGGGCAACGGTGGCATGGGGATAGGGAGGGATGTAGGGGCCGGAGGAGGTTACATGGATAAGGGTTTAGAGGCTGGAGGAGGTTACAGAGATAGGGACGGGTGTAGGGAACTGGAAAAGGTTATAGAGGTAGGGAGGGGTGTAGGGGCTGGAAAAGGTTACAGAGGTAGGGAGGGGTGTAGGGAACTGGAAAAGGTTATAGAGGTAGGGAGGGTTGTAGGGGCTGGAAAAGGTTACAGAGGTAGGGAGGGGTGTAGGGGCTGGAAAAGGTTACAGAGGTAGGGAGGGGTGTAGAGGTTGGAGGAGGTTACACAGATAGGGAGAGGTGTAGGGGCTGGAGGAGGTTCAGAGATGGGGAGGGATGTGGGAGCTAGAGGAGGTTACAGAGATAGGGAGGGGGTGTAGGGGCTGAAGAAGGTTATAGAGATAGGGAGGGGTGTAGGGGCTGGAGGAGGTTACAGAGATAGGGAGGGGTGTAGGGGCTGGAGGAGTACAGAGATAGGGAGGGATGTA